>JAOTQR010089946.1:16742-33348 GCA_025774065.1 Solanum ossicruentum
TTAGGTTAGAAACCCTATCATTGGCAAATCTCTTATTAGGAGGCATTGTAAGACCCTTGGCCTTGTAACTTGTGGCCATAAGGAAACTAGCCACCCATGAAACCTTGGAATTAACCTTCAAAATGAACCCTCTTGGACTCACCACTTCTTTTTTTTTCTAAGCATTTCCCCTCTAGTTTCTAGGCATATAAATTTTTATCACCTACTAGCATGGCGGTACGACACTCCTTATTGACCAATTCAGACACTCCTGATACCAATTTGTTCATCCTTGTTCTAGGTTCGGCAACTAATTGCGGAGCATAGTTGAAAAGCTTGTTGAACTTGAGGGCATACTCCCTCACATTCTTGGAACCTTGCTTAAGGTTCATAAACTCCGTCATCTTAGACTCCCTTAGCTCGATAGGAAAGAACCATTTGAGGAATACGATAATGAACTCCTGCCAAGGAATAACATCATCATCTCTTATCTCCAATCTCCATTGTATAAACCAAATTTGGGCCACACCTTTGAGTTGGCAGGCCACTAACTCCACTTTCTCTTCCTAATTGTCCCCCATGATAGATAGCATTTACACACCTCATCGATGAACTCTTCAGGATCTTTTTCTAACTTGGATCCACAGAACTCCTATGGATTCATTCTTGTGAATTCCCTCACCCTAGAGGTTGGAGTGATAGCATATGGTTGGTCATAGCATGGGAAAACATTGTGATAACAACTCCGAACTCTTCTTAGGCTACTTCTTGAGGAGCGGGAGGGGCCGATTTGTCCTTGGGAGTACGGGCTCTTCTTAGTCTTCCCCTTGGATCGACATGATCTGGAAGGAAATAGGAGCATTCATTAGGGGAAAAGACTTATAGTTACACCTAAATCATGATATAGACTATGTAGGAGTGAAACATTTTCTAAAAGGCCTCAAAGCCTCCCATTCATAGTTGTGGGGTGTTTCACAACCATGAATAAGACTATAATCGATGTGGTGTGTTGTATTTTCAAGGACCATTAACAACCTAGTTCTGTGATATAAAGTTTATCACAACCCAAGCCTATAACTTAGACGTGACATGGTGAATGAGAACCCAAAGGGACCCCAAACAAACCTCTTAGAATACCAATCACACATCCTTGGTTGCACAAGCAAAGTAAACAACAACAAGAGGTATAATAAAAAGGGAAGTGGCACTAAGGAAAGTTTTGATATTCATAAAAGCATAAAGAGTCAAGACATAGCTTAAGTACAACATAATATCCAATAACACCTCTAACTTGGAATTGGGCAGGGGCCAAGACACTTTCCGAGCTCACCCTCATAGTAACAAGTGTTCAACATAATGAAGTATCAAAATAATTAGAGTAATATAGATAATGTCCTCGGACTTGAGGACTCACCAATGCTTATCCCCGAAATACTAAACTAGCCATATGGAAAATGATCAAAAGGTGCTCCGGTCCCTACATGATAATATCATGTAGGCATAGAGTATGTATTAGTATGTTTTTTACTAAGTATGTGGGATGCAATGCAACAATACATAAGACAATAGAGTCAAAATGCATAATCATAACAATGGATACATAATTTCAATATGGTATTATGATCAATGCTCGTAATAGAACATACTTGTAAATCATTTATCTTGCACAATATATGTAGCATAATTATGTGGGAAGTGACCTCAACCAACATAGACCAAGTATATACAACTTGAAATCCAAGGCATGACACCCCCTTGGTCAGGTGGACGGGCATGACATCCCCTAGCTAGGTGTGGTCTACTTGACAAGGAAAACCAAATATGATAGCATGACTATATGGATCCACTAGAATAAAAAGGGTAATAATCATAATCCTATGGTGGAACATAGTTTAGAGCCTAAAGACTTTATACAAGGACTTTTTGAGTTGAGCTCCCATCTTAATCCTCAATCGGTGCTAAGTCAAATTCCATAGAATACTTGAAATAATCATAACTTGTATAACTTGTAAGAAACATGGAAATATGACATTAGTAGCTATTGAAACATTCCTAACCTCTAATAGTGAGCCTAACTTGAACATGAGAGTAGATCATAATCATACAGGAACCCTTGCTCTACGTGAATGGCTCATAAGAGGTAAAAATCTTGGAGTTATGTTTAACTTGATACATGTAAAATCATAAATGCTTTTCATGAATTCAATACAAACTACAAAACCCTTAATCATCATATAGTCACTTAACTTTTTAATAATGAAATAGATCATCAATAATTTGAGAGTTCTTAACTTGGCATTTTATCAAACACATGGTGGATTTATGATACACATTCAAAATCATGCAATTCAAGAGTGAAATAAGATGAGTAAAATTAATGCAAATTAACCCACCAACATGTAGTAAAACCCTCTATGTTGGGTACCTTAAAATTCATTACAAAGACACAAGATAATTCATAATTTCATAGCTCTAAATAAGCATAGTTTGAATAGACAGAATCAATTCATAGTATAAGCTTGAAATAGATAGTCATGCATAATCAATTAATATTTAATAAAACCCCAACATAATTTATCCTCATAATTTATAATAAAAGATACCCATAGGTAGTACAACTTGAAAACATGCAATTTTCATGAAAAGGGTAGATTGGGCTCCATAGGTGAAAGGGATCCAATGGATGAAACCCACATACCTTAAGCCTTGAATTCTTTGAGGTGAACTTGATGTATTATTAGAGCTTCAAAATGAATCCTTGAGTTCCATAGTTGAGCTATGGATCATTAGATTTGAATGAGAGAACTAATAGAGTCATAGAGGAGTTTGAGAGAGTTTTGTGAGACAAAGAGTTGAAAAATGGCTAAGTATGGGTGATATCAAGTTTTAGTGGGCATGGGGCTACGACCCCAATGCCGTTTGGCGCATAAAAAGAACTAAGGAAAATGTTATATTGGTCCACATTTAGTCTGTGATGCGGACCTAATTATGATGGAAGAAATTATACTGCTCCACGCCCTAGGCACATCGCAGATAGGGAACGGATGCTCTCTAGAAATAAAAAATTAGCAAAAATTATTTTTTGCTATGGGTCCTCTAAAATCTGGGTAATACCCATTCACTACTCAATTTTACCCCCTGATCGAGAATATAAAGTCAGATTTTTGATATCATGCACGAATTATAAAGATAAATGGAAACTATGATTATGGGCATTCCGAAGAACATTTTTGGGGCGTTTCACCCTATAAGCTTATTAGGGGCATTAAATCGTAGACACTAGGGCCTTACACCTACGTACAACTGACCTTTCACCTTATGATATGGAGTACAAGGCTTTGTGATGGTTCTCTGGGGGTTCCGGTGAACTTTTGCTAGATATTTTGTGCGCGGGTGTACCTCCTAGGCTTATGGAGGCCCAGGTATCATGAAGGAATAGATCTTAGGGTCTTGAACCCATGGACATTACTATGCTTCTATTTTGGTGGCTATTATGAGATGGGTTTAGCCAGTTCTTTCAGATGGTGTGTTTCATATTGTCGTGTTTGGTTCAACTGATGTTCTAGGGTTCTTTGATGAGTTTACTGCTTTTAGATATATTTAATCCTCCTTATGTATTTATTTGACTTAATCGACTACTAATGCATACTGGGTGCCTTTTTCTACTACTCACCCCTATTTTTGCATCTTCCCATGGGGCAGACCCATGTGCCAATCGAGGACGCTGATTCTTAGGGGGATTTTAGGAGCGAGGAGACTCTTTTTGGTAAGCAACACAGTTCTAATTCATCACAGTCTCCTTCAATTTGATGGCCATCTTTTGTTATTGAACTCTGCCGTGTACAGTAGACTATGTATTTTTTAGGCATTCTTGGGTTGTATATGTAAATATGTTAACATTATGTTGTAGGCTATGCATCCATTCACTTATTGTGATTATGTACAACCGATTTCTAGGTTCTAGGTAAATTTCTATTGTAGTTGTGCTATTATTATGTCGTTTGGACTTGACTAGATGCTAGAACAGGTGCGCTTAGGTTGGGTTCTTGGCTTGCCTGCAGGTGAGACGTAGCAGGCACCAGTATGACCAGAACTGGGTTGTGACATATATCTATGGTGATCACCCTTTAATCCCTATCCCTTATAGGTCATTATGTGACGTTGATTGCAAGTGGTGCCCTTTCTAAGTCCCTAGATCCCATAGAGTTCGTTCCATGAACTCTTACTTTTGTTTATTTTTGTAGTTGGATTATGGTGATTCCTTATCTACTCTTTCACATAGCTTGTGTCCTAAGTCCCGAATCCCGTACGTTTGATTAAATTATGTTTGAACTATGTTTCCATATCTGATATGTTGTTAAAATATAACACTTTTTATGCTCAAAATTTGGAATTTAGTATGTTTTCAATGCGATGTTAGTTGTTTTTATGTGTTTTTGTGTCATGTTTGCAGGATTCTATGGTTGGTCTTGATTTTGGGAAGAAATACAGGAGTTGCTCGTTTTATGTAGTATGAAACCCTTTATGGTCGTGAAGTGGTTTCATTGATAATTTCAGTGAGGGGCTGATTTTCTAAAGTTGACTCTCTGAACGTGCAGACAGGTCTTGGATTGATTTATGGTCATAGAACATAGTTCGTTCCTTGAGGATCAGAGATGAGAATTTTCTGAAGTTTCATCAGATGAAACCCCCCCAACCAGTTGTAAAATAGTTTACAGGATGTAGAAGGGGTGCCATTGATTTGAAGTCCAGAATTCCAGCAGTACTCTACCAGACCCCAATTGTGGACCGTGGAATGCATTATGGCCCGTAAACCTCTTCATGAGGCGTGCCAACCCAGCTCTCCTACTATATTTAGGAAATGCATTTTAAATATTATAAATAGGGTTTTTTTATAACTTTTCTTCATAGTACATAGAAAACTCAATAAGTAGAGAGTGAAAATGGTGAGATTATATTCGAGAGTATTGAGAATACTTGTACTTTGATTTCACCTTTAATCTTATGATTCTCTTGAAGTTGGATTTTCTTGTTCTTAAATCAATCGTATAAGTTCTCTATCATGTTATTCCAATTCATATGTCTTGCATGTACACAAATAATGAGTCACGGATTCCACAACTAGGATTATGGGGACCAGGAAGAACTAACAAGGTAAAACTGGATAGTTCATTATTCTTGAAAAGTGTGCGTGTATGTATTAATTAACTCTCTTCATTTTTCATGTTTTCTAGTGGTGGACAACATTAGAACCCACTTAGTGTTATTGACATGAACAAGGTAGCAATAAATTGGAAAAAAGATTAATTAACATGATTCAATTGGCGTGTTCTCATCTAATCAATCGAATTGAGCCAAGGGGAGGTTGTATTGGGACTAATAGGTAATGGTTAGTAATGCACACTATGGAGATGGGCTAAGTCACACAATGAAATTTATGTCTAGCCTTTGACAAGAGGGTTTGGTGAACTTAACTTACTGTCCTGCATACTACACACTACAAAAGAATTAAGTTATCCGATGATACTAAGTTAGGGAATCATGGGGAACACAATATCCTAGTTTCTCTCCATATTGATTTCACTATTGTTTTAATTAGGTTTATTTTTCCATTGATTTTTGCAACACCCCCCCCCCAAGGAAGTAAGTTGATTAACTACTCAAATTGCAGTAATTGAATTCTCTAGATTCCGCGTATTACGTTGGGTTTGACCCTAACCTTGGTTAGGTTTTATTCCTTGACAATGACCACTTTATCCTCAAAAAGAAAGTGTAACTTTGGTAACATCAAGATTTTGGCACCGTTGCTGGGGAATATGGCCAGCGTTAGTTAATTCATAGTGATTTAGGTGAACTTTATTTCCCACATTTTACGTTTTTTGTTGTGTTTGTTTTCTTTGCATGGTATAAGTCTAGTGTATGCCCAATATATGAAGGTAAGGCTAACCCTCGACTCTGTTTGACCCAGAGATCCATAGAATCTAAAGGAGAATGGCCCAAGACAATGCCAACAATGCAACCAATGCAGCTCTGAATAGGAATAAAATGAGAATGTTGATCACAAGAACCCACCTCCTTTCGAGGACATTGCTCCATAGCCATATGATTCCAATGCCAATGTTTATCAGTGGAATCAATATAGGCTGAATCCTATAGCTCTAGAGGTGACCGGAGCTATTATTTTGCCAACATTACTGGCTAACCCAAAGTTTGTAGTCTCGAGTGGGTTGCTTCAAATGATACAGAATCGTGGGGTAATTATAGGATTACCATTGGAAGATCCTTATAGCCATCTACACAATGGTACATTCATCTACATGAGTGCAATGGGAACACAAAATCTATCTATGGATCTTGTAGGAGTTCGTGTCTTCCCATTATCTCTTACTGGCATGCAGTGTTATGGCCATCTGTGTTCCCATAGAGTTCGATCACTAGTTGGGCTGATTTGTAGAAGGACATTTAGGAGAGGTACTTTCCTAGATTGAAGAAGCTCAAGTTGGAAGACTAGATCAACAACTTTGAGCAACTTCCTTGTGATTTGGTCAATACTACTTGGCAGTGGTTCATCAAATGTTTAACGAGTGTCCTAGACCACAAGATAATTGATGATGTCTTGGTGGAGATCTTCTACCATGCGCTTGATATGAATAGTCAGTCTTGTGTTGACACTATCATGGGGGCATATTCTTAGATCAACCATTTGCAAGGATGGCAGGAAGGATGGAGAGAGTGGTCAAGACTAATCATGCATGGCGGTAAAGAGACAGAGCATCTACCAAAAGTTTGTGCTCTATCAGTGTTGGTTTGGAGAAAGCAAAGGTAACTGAAGAAATTATGCAAGATCTTGTCGAATTCATATAGGTAAATGCATTGGGTAATCAACCTCCACGTTCACCCATGTATGATGAGTCATATTATGATGAGGACACTTGTTTTATTGCTAATCAGTTGGTGGGTTTCCGGACTAACACCTGAGGGTTTAATTAGGACTATTACCACTAAAGTCAAGAAAATCAAGGTCAGAACTTCAATATAGATAGAGCATTCAGGGACAACCATGAAGAATACTATGACTGAAATAACGGTTCAAAGAGAGATTCTGATTAGGGTTGCAAACATAGCTTTTGAAATTGTCCCTATGTGCCACCACATAATCATAACACAGGTGCAAGTAGTTCGAGGATTGAGGAGATGTTTGATCGCCTATTGAAGAAAGCTGAGACATAGAATGATACATTGAGGGGTATAATATTTAAGATTTACAACATTAATTAGAAATTTGAGTCTCATTCCACAGCTATCAAATAGCTTGAACAATTGTTTGGTCAAATGTCGACTCAACTCAAGTAGCCTCAAACGGGTAAACTGCATAGCAACAAAGTTTAGAATCCTAAGAATTAAGTGCAGTACATGGCAGTTACTACTCAGGGTGGCAAGAGTACCATTGATCCTCCTATTCTAATTGATGAGGATAATGTTCGAGAAAAGGTAGTTGTAGCCAAGGATGTAGATGTAGGAGATGTTCATGGCAAGGATAGGATCAGTAAAGCTACTGATATGCCACAGAAGTTGAAACCCATTCCTAGGTCTCCTCTTTCCTTCCCTCAAAGAATAAAAAAGAGGGAGGAGGAAGGTAAGTTCAAGCACTTTCTCTCCATGCTAAAACAACTCTCCATCAACATCCCTCTCATTGAGGCATTGGAGAAGACACCAGCGTATACGAAGTATACGAATGACCTTGTTACCAAAATCTGCACTAAGAGTTAGGAGCTCTCCCAAAAGCTTTAACATTGCAGTGCTATTGCTACTAGGTCCTTGGTCCAGAATACAGAAGTTCCCAACACATTCACCATACCCTACACCATTGGAGATGTGGAGTTTGCAAGGGTATTATGTGATCTAGGTACCAGGATTAATCTGATGCCCCTTGCGGTCTTTAAGAAGCTAGGATTGGGAGTCCCTTCTTCGACATTGTCAGGGCAATAAAGTTTGATATCCTCAAATGTAACTATAAAGTGGAACAAAAAAATATCAATGCAAAGCCTTGGTGATAGGATAGAGCACCTTGCTGAGCAACTAGATGCAATGCAATATGAACAAAGAAAGAGTAGAAGAAGCAGCGATGGAACTCATGGAGAAGTCTGATTATCCATGATGACAAAGTCGGGCCACGACGTTAAATAAGGCACTTCTTGGGAGGCAACCGAAGTATCCTTTGTATGTTGTTTTATTTTGATACATTCTATCACACTTAACTTATTAGTAGATAATTTAATATTATGTGGTGATTGTTGAGTCTTTGAACTAGTTGTATCGATTGGCATTTTTGTGTATTTTAGGTAATAGGATGTAGGAATAAACCAAGAACTAACCAAGGGAAAATTATGCTTGGATACTGCTTTTACGAGCAAGCCTACATGTCGTCATGAATGTTAGGCCTCATAGTCATGCCTCGTAGAGGGAATAGTGAGCACTAGAAGCTGGCACACACACTACGAGCCAAACTTATGATTTATAGGGTACTCCACAAGTTGTAAGTGGGGTTCATAGTGCTCAGGTATGAAGTTCTGAATTTTCCTAAGTGTTGTGTCTACTATGAGATCGGGACCTATGAGTCGTATGACTTCACAAAACTCTTAGTCGGGGTCTCGTAAGGCCAATCTTTAGAATTTTAAAAGGCAAACCGTTTTGAATATTAAGAGGCTAATGTCTCTTGGCTCTTCATGTCCCTCCATGATGCATTCCCTTTCAGTTTATAACTCCCCCTATCATTACCTGTCACTATTTCATTTATGTTTGCATCTTTCACCCATTAAAGTTCCTTAGCAAGATAATTTTGCATCAAGAACTCTTCTAGTTTTTCTTCTTTTCATCATACATTCACATATTCATCTGGTAAGTTCTTGCGGTTAAATTTAGTTTATCTCTGAAAAGTCTTGCCTTATAGCGGTTTGAATGAATGCCTTATGATCATGATTGGCATAACCATGTGATAGTGATTGTGGAAGTAGGAAAACGATGTTGTATAACTATCTAGGTCCCTACAATGAGTCGCAGCTTGAATTTGACCTTTGTTGGGTGACCTTGATACTTCATATTATGCCCATGTGCTCTATTGTGTATTCTATGGGTCATTATCTTGCAGAAATTATGTGGAGTTGAACTTGTTGGGCTGGGGAAAGGGTGTTACTTAGTGTAATCTACTCATATGTATCCCCTTTAATGTGCGTTGATGTTTTTACTATTAAAGGTGCTTTGCCCAGATGGGGGAAACTTCATTCTTTGTTTTGAGATGATTGAGAATGAAGAGTGTTTAAGTTGCTTTAGTATTATCTATATCTGTGTGTGTGTAAACTCTAATACTTTTCACTTAGTTGTTGGTCGTTGTAGAAAAGTAGGAGGCACCTTGGCTGCTCTATGTTTTCTGCTATCAGACAACACGATGAGTCATAGGTTACCCTATGAGTCATAGTGGATCTTTGTAGTAGGCATCAGTCACCTAAGATGCCTTAGCATTCTCCATGAGAGACTCACCTACGACTCATAGCCCTTGTCATAAGTCGTTGTGGTGGTTTCGTGGCCTTGATCTGAACTCTCAAAATGCCTTTAAAATAAGATACAGACTTGGCTTATGACTCGTAGTGCACACTACGAGTCCTACCTGCATCTTATACCTTCTTCTAGAATACCTTTCCCGTAGCTACCTTGTTGTTACAAGGCAACTATCTGACTCATACATTTTCCTAAAAATTGTACTTACACCTTATATCTGTAGCCCTAAACCTGGTTCATTTTGTTTTAACATAGGTTATCTTTATGTTCTTGTTTGATTGTTTCATGTGTTACTTATTTGATAGAAACAAAACATCATAGGACTCATGCTTTAACTTGTTTGATAATTTTTCAGAGATAATATCTTCAAAAGGCCAAAGGGGTGCTGCCTTTGTTTATGGTCATCATCTAAGAGATGAGTCCTCCGATGATGAGCAACCAACTGAAAAGATGAATGTGCTTCCTGACCTTGAGGCTAACGTGCCCTTAACAGGATCACAATCCATAAGAGTACCAATAAAAGTGGATAGCTTCTCCCAGTCTGATGAGGAGGGTGAAGAAGATCGGTCAGATGATGATGACTACACTTTTGACTCTGGTTCTCTTCAAGTGTCTCAGGATCATCCATAAGAGAGCATTTCTCCACAACCAGCTGATCCTGCATACACAGTCACGTCCACCAACCCACAAAACATAAGATGGTGTGTCCTTTGAATGA
This sequence comes from Solanum ossicruentum, assembly GCA_025774065.1. NCBI lineage: Eukaryota > Viridiplantae > Streptophyta > Magnoliopsida > Solanales > Solanaceae > Solanum > Solanum ossicruentum. The sequence goes on from JAOTQR010089946.1 coordinate 26,995, forward strand.
AAGAGATCTATGATAAGAGACTGGAACTTAGGAGTAAAGGGAGGCTGGTACAAAGGTTTCATGAGGAAGCAAGGTTGAAAGACACAGGTTTGAAAGGTGTTCCAGGTTTAGAAGCTGACATTGACCGCCATGGGCTAGGATGGTTATCACAAGTGTTGGGAAAGTATGCCACTCTCCTAGTCTGAGAATTCAATGCCTCTTACTATGCCATTGTACGTGGAAACCTTTCGAGGCTCATGAAGCCCATTAATGCACCACGATTGACTAAAGTCATGGTTAGGGGTGAAGTTGTCGACATCTCAGCAGAGACTATTCGAAGGGTGCAATTCAGATCTAATTACAGAATCCCATACTCCACAATATAATATGATATTAACGATGGCAGACATGAGGAACACAATTAATCAGAATGATGTCGGGCTGAGGAAAAAGTTATTATGGTGGATAGCAGGCCAAATATGCGAGGAAGGTTTGAGACGATATAGGTTACAAATGATGCTAACCATATCTTGAAGGCCCATATTTCATTTAGGGTAATTTTTGGTAGTCTATTATCCGATGGAGTATCAGACCCACATTCACGGATAATGTGATTACATTAGAGAGAGCTATGTTGTTGGCAAGCATCTTGGTAGGGTATGAAATTGATTGGGTTCGCGTTATGGTAGAATAGATCCACGAATTAGCAGTATGCACTCAGCAAGCACTTCTATTCCCCATTCTGAATCATAAATTATGCAAGGAAGCTGATCTACGGGTTTCTCTCCAGTTGGACCTTCATGTAGAGGCTTTGCCTATGATTGACCCTAGCCTAATCAAGGATGATGAGAACCCAATAGCCCTATAAAGAGCTATTCCGCCAACTATCCTAGAGCTATTCCCAATGGGGCCTCAGATTCCATTTTCACCTCCAGCTACTACCGACACTATTCCAGCTACCACAGAGCCTACACCAGTGGTTGAAATTGAGTCTACACCATCCTCCAATATGCCAGCACCTACAACATCTTCTTTATAGGTTGACCCTCTTCTCTCTGCTATTGCATTTTAGGCTTATTATGCAGGGTGGCTGTAGCAGAGGGCAGGCTACGGGAGTTATCCGTATGGATCTGGCCATTGATTGATTAGACTATTTGGTACTTTGAGGAGAGGATGAGGGAATTTTCCTAAGTTTTACTTGATGAGAGAGTCCAAGCGGTGGATGCTCGGGTCGATGCATTTGAGACTAGAGTCCACAAGAGGCTTGAGAGAGCTAGGCCTGCCGACGTGAGCATAGTTACTGAGGAGTTGGCCAAGTTCAAGGCTGACTTATTACAGTTGTTGGCAGTCCCTGCTACAGCCCCAGAGGTAGCACTAGTAGATGATGAGGCATTTGTTGGCTCACCGACCGTACGAACACCCATGGGAAGAGGCCCCTTAAGCAAAATGATGACCTAGTGTCGACCCTGGAGAAGCCAATATAGGAGGAGGAGCCCATACCTTAGGAGGTGGTGTAGGAGTTGTTTGTGTTGGTGGCTATTTAGAGAGAGCAAACACAGCACACCCCACCTAGAGAGGGTACTTCCGGTACAACTACAGAGGAGAGGCAACCCCAGGACCCCGCAGATCAACTCAAGACTGATGCTTGAGCACTATGTTGTTTGACTTCTTTTGACCCCAATTCTCATTTTGTCATGTTGGATACTTTGTTCTCTTCTCAGACAATTATTTTTTATTATGTTGGTTTTTGGTTGTGTTTAAATATTCTTATGTTGGATGTTAATTTTACTTATACTTTGGATATTAATTTTTGGCTTTTAATGGATATATGTATATATTTCTTTCTTATCATTTTTTGTTTTCATTCTTGTCTTCACATTGAGGAAAAATTATCCTATTTTGGTGGAGAGTGGAATGTTTTGGATTAAGGTGAAGTCTGAGTAGCCTCAAGTCCATAACTTCCCCTATTTTTGATCCCAAGGTTTTCTTGCCATGCTTTTTTTTTCTTGTCGATATATGCTTTTCTATTGAACCAGCATGTTTAGATAGTGTAGATAATGGGTAAATTTATAGTAGTGTTACCTATTAGCATATACATAATTTTGAGATTTGTTTTTAATGTTTTGATGAAAAATTGGGTACCCTGAAAAGTTTTAAGGTTATGATTATTGATGCATTCATACAATTTTGAGTATATGATAATGTATGTTCTGATATTGAGAAATTAAACTAAGACTGAAAGCATGACCTATAAGTCTATACTTGATTGTGGATGTAATTGTCATATATGTTGTGAGCCTATTTTGCTGCATCCATGCATCTTGTATGGACCTAGAACTTGCGTGGTTGCTCTAAAGTTGGTTTGGTGATGTGGTGGATATGGAAAGGATCTTAGGCCTTTGTTCTTTGAGTGAACCCAATTTTAGCCTAAATGACCCACCAAATGAGTGAGTGAATCCCTTGTTCAAAACTTTTGAGCTTATCATGTATTCATTCTTTCTTGATACCTTGCTAGCTTAACCTTGTTTGATTAAATACCTTGATATTGGCCCTAATCTATCCTTGAACATGTGAACCATGATTGAGGCCAAAGGCCTAAGTTGAGGGTGGCTACAGTTGGTGGCCCTGGTTTGAGGCATAGATATTGTGTACTTCACCTCAGGCTAAAAGCCTAAGTTAAGGGTGACCCTTATTGTGGTAAAGTAATAATAATAGGGTTAGTTGGGAAATCAAGAAAAAAAATGAGAAAGCAGGAACCAAGTGAAGAAAGAGAAAAGAAAAGTGCCTTGAATTGAGAAAAAGTAACAAAAATGAGTTTGAAATCGAGGTACAAATGAAAAAGAGAATGAAAGCACTCAAGAAAAGTTCAAAATAGGAGAATAAGGATGGAGTGATTAAAAAGGGTTGCATTATGAATGCAAAAAGTGTTGGTAAGCATGGTTTAAGGATAGTTTTTAGTCACTATTTGCCAAAAATACCATACCAAAGAACCCTGAGACTATGTTACAAGCCTATAAGTCCTAAGTGATTCAACTCCACTTTATCGCCAAACCAGAAGATGAGTACAGAGGCAAGCTTATGGTGTTAGTCAGTATGCATTAAGTTTCAATTGCGAGAGTGAGAATGATTCCTCAGTGCTTGAATTCTAAATGCTTTTGAGTGAGTATAAAGGAATTCTTTCCAGTGACGACATTTGCACTACTTGACTATGCCAATGATTGTGGACGGTTGATGCTCCTGAGCTTATCGTAGTTGGATTGCCAGATATCTCATTATGTTCTTGTTTTCTCAATAACTTTGCAAGCCTGTTTTGAATATAGAAGTTAGGTATCCAGATCACAGGAGTTGATATATATGCCATTAGTATAGCTGTTATGTATTTCTCTTTGTCTGCATAGATTGAGTCATCACTTTCGGACAAGCAACAATTCTAAGTTGAGGGTGTTGATGTACTGTCAAAATACAACACATTTGGTGCCTAAAACAAGCGATTTTGTGAGTTCTTAAAGTGACTTTTTATTGTTTTAATGTGTTTTTGTGTTAATCTTGCGGAAGATTTAGGTTGGCATGATTTTGAAGAAAAGTTATAGATTTTGCTGTATAGGTCTTATGAGCCCAGGGATGAGTCGTAGATCAACCTACCAGTCATAAGGTGGTGTCATAGCAAGAATCAAAGACCAAAATTCAGAAATCAACTAAGAGGAGTTCACCCCGATGAGGCTACCATATGAGTCATAAGCCTCACTACGACTCCTATAGGTGGACTCGTAGCAAGAATCAGAGAGCCAAGATGTTGGACCAAAAACTAAAGGCCAAGACTACGATAAGAACATATGAGTCATAGTTAAAGCAACGACTCTGATCTATGGGTTGTACTTATTCAGTCCAAGATGCCAAGAATCTGATACGAGACCTCGACTACTACTTATAGGTCATCCTACAAGTCGTAACTACGAGACTTATTATTTGCCAGTTGTCATTCTATCTAAATTCTAGGTTTATTTTGTAAATACTATATATAGTTTAAGTTATGTTTTTGAGAGGAGAGTTTCAACAAGTAGGCAAAACTAGAATTACATTTTGAATCTTTTCATAGTTTTTAGAGTAGTTTATTATTCTCCCTTGGAATACCCATTTTGGGGATTGGAAATCTTGCCTTGTACTCAGTGTTGATCAATCAAGATTATGGGTTTGCAACTTGTACCTATTTTCTTCATTGGTAGTGGTAAAGCTCTCATTTGTGTCTATCATGTGCATTTTTATGTCTTTTGCCTTAGCCATGAGTAGCTAAGTACCCACAACATGGGGTTGTGGGAACCATAGGTAGTTGACTTGAAATAACCTAGGTTTATTGCATTTCTATGATTGGGGTTTTGCATGTATTGTCTATTTTTATTGTTGTTTGGTAGTGACCAACACCGAACCCTGCCTATTATCACGATCCTGACCAAGGTAGGGATGAATAGGAAAAGGGAATGGATGATAGAATTTGATTGATGTGTTCTCTAAACTTGATTTGATTTGAATTAATTCTAATAGTTTAATTTTGATTTTCAGAATTGCTTTTTAGACGGTATTTTGTAAATACGTAATTATCTTAAATATATTAACCATTTCTTTATTTTCCGATCACCTGGAAAAGAAAGATCTTGTTGTTTATTAAACAATTTTTGATCTCTAGTGAACCTCTCTAATCAACCAAGCCTGACCAAGGGGAGGTTGATTGGGAAAATAGGTAACTGTTAGTTGGCACTCCATGGTTGCCAACAAAGTGCCATGGTGAAATTCAACCTTCACCTTCACAAGAGGGATGGAAGAACCTAAGTTACTATCCTGCATGCCAATCACCAATTGTTGTTATGTTATCTAGGATAATCAAGTTGACGAACCATGGGGAATACAATTCCCAAGTTGTCCCCAAAATTGTGTGTTTCCTCGCGTTATAGTTAGTAGTAGTTTTATTTTCTTTTGAGTAACTAACCCTCCCCCCTCCTATATAGAGATTGTAGTAATAAATACTATAAATAATTAGTTGTGAAGTCTTGTAATCAAGCCCTATATTCCCTATGGATTCCACCCTAACCTCGGTTAGCTTAATTGCTGACAACGACTACTTTCTTATTGGAGCGTGAACATCATCAGCGCTCAATTCACTTCTCACTTTTTGAGGTCCTTCCAAAGTGTTATTGGTACCAAGGTTAAGGTTACCATGGCTTTACATCTTCAAATGGATGGTCAGGCTGAGAGGACTATCAAAAACCTTGAGGATATTCTTAGAGCTTGCGTTTTGGAGTGTAATGGTAGTTGGGATGAACATCTTCCACTTATTGAGTTTGCTTATAACAGTACCTACCACTCAAGCATTGATATAGCTCCTTTTGAAGGTTTGTATGGTAGGCATTGTAGATCCCTAGTTGGGTGGTTTGAAGTGAGGAAAAACGCTTTGTGTAACGATACCAGAAAGTGCCCCACAACGTGCCTCGAAATGCCTAGAATTTTAATTTCCTTATATCTCAAAACCCTTTTGTTATTTCGAAAATTCGACTTTGGATTCTTGTTCAGGGGGACCAAATTAGGGGAGAAGCCTCTAGCCCTGATTTAAGGGCAAAGATTTAGCAATTACGAAATTTTAAAAATCAAATTCTAGAGGGGTTTCCGCGTCCCCTTCGCGACACGCCCCTATGTAATTGTGAACTATGTTTTTCAGCTTTGGTCCAAGACTTTAAGTCTTGGGACTAAAAGCTCCCAAACATGTTTTTACCTATACTTAGTCATATTTCACCCTTAAATCACCCTAAACACTTTCCTATACTAACTCAAACACTTAGTCATATTTTCACTCTCCAAACTCAAGTCCCAAACCCTCATCCCAAGTTAAGATTCTCCTTCAAGGTTCTTCTTTAAGCTTCAAGTCTCCATCTCTAACTTCACCAAGTTCATCCAAAGCTAAGGTATGTGGTGTTAAACCATTGAGTCCTTTCACATGTGGTGCCTAAGTCTCCTTCTTAATAATATTGCATGAGTTAAAGTTGATTTTACTTGTGTGTCTTATATATTGAGAAATTTACTACATAGTGATTTTAGTTCATGAAAGTATGATTTTTTAGCATGTTTTGAGCTCTAAATAATGGATCTAATGCTGGATTAGATGAGGGATTTTGATATGAATGTCTTAGGAGTGTTGCAAGGTGTTGATTAATGGTTTTGCTATAGATTTTCTTGCATGATTTCATCTCTAAATTCCATGCTCTTTACCTCCATTAACACCCCCAAGGTGTTCGATAAAATGTCCGGCTATGGATTCTTGAGGAAATGAAGGTCCAAAGCATGATATATGATATGAAGGATGTTATAATGATGAAATGAGCTTATATA
>JAOTQR010089979.1:0-33332 GCA_025774065.1 Solanum ossicruentum
ATAGGAGGGCTCGTATGGCCTATGCTTCAGCAAAATCTGCAACTTTTCTTCAAAATCATGCCAACCTAACTTTTCTAAAAGATTAACACAAAAGCATATCAAAACACTAAAACATCACTTTGAGAACTCACAAAATCCTTTGTTTTAGGCACCAAATGTGTTGTAATTTGATAGCACATTAACCCACTCAACTTAGAATTGTTGGTTGTCCTCAAGCATGACTCAATCTACACAGATAAAAAGAAATACATAGCAGCTATGTCAATGGCATATGCAGCAACTCATTTGGTTTAGGTGCCCAACTACTACTTTTAAACAGAGTTACAAAGTTATTGAGCAAAGTAGAACATCATGAAAGACTTGACAATCCAACTTTGACAAGCCAAGGAGCATCAACCTTCCAAAATCACTGCTATAGTCATATGCTACTCAAGTAGTGCAAATGCCCTCACTAGAGAGAAGTCCCTTATATTCACTCAAGATCATTCAGAAATCAGGCACTGAGGAAACATTCTCATTCTCACAATTGAAATTCTTGCACAATGACTAACACCATAAGCTTTCCCTTATATGCATTTTTTTGTCTTGGTGATAAGCTGGAGGTGGATCACTGTAGGACTTATAGGCTTGTAACATATGTTCAGGGTGCTTTGGCAAGGTATTTTGGGCAAATAGTGACTAAAGGTATCTTTGAACCATGTTCACCAACATTTTTTGCTTTCATAATCTACCCCTTTTTAATCCTATCCATCCTTATTCTCTTATTTTGAACTTTTCTCGAGTGCTTTCTTTCTCTTTTTAAGCTAAGCCTTGATTTAAAAATCATTTTTCTACTTTTTTGTCTACTCAAGGCACTTTTCTTTTCTTTTTCTTCACTCGATTCATGCTTTTTCATTTCTTTCTTCACTCTGTAATAGCCCGAGTAGTGTCGGTGGTAGCTAGAGGTGAACCTGGGACCTGTGGCTCTACTATGAATGGCTCAAGGATAGATGGAGGAGCTACTCAGGGCAAGGCCACCAGATTCTCATTATCCTTTATCAGGCTGGGATCCATAGTCTGCGTGGCCTTTATATGAGGGTCCAAATGAGGGTCAATAGGAACACCTAATGCACTGCATAGTCGATGAATCAACACTGGAAAAGGTAGCGAAGTGCTCGTCTGAGCTGTAACCTCGTGAATCTGCTTCGAAATGATCCTGCCATAATCTATAACATAGTCAGCTAGGATGCTAGCCCATAGTACCACTCTCTCGAGGGTGATCACATTATCCGTAAAAGTTGCCTAATACGTCAATGGCTAATGGGCCACCAGAACTTGGCCTAAAATAAGAGGTGGGCTTTTACTATAGGATCTGCATTGTTGGTGACCCACGTCAGCTCAATACCCTCCTAACAAATCTGGCTAGAGATCCACCGTAAAAGCTTCGTCCTAGCACTGATGTCCTTCCCAGTCACCATTATCCTCATTTTCTCAATACGGCTATCGTATTCCACGGTGGACTAAGGGGTTGTATAAGTAGGCCTAAACTGCACTCATCGGATCGTCTCCTTTGAGATATCGACTCTCCTTCCACGAACTGTCACTACCCTTAGCCTTGGCTACTCAATTGGCCTTCTATTCTTCGGCAGCCCCTGGCAGAGTGTAGCAAGGTATGCAACATAGAACTTATGGACTATGTAAGGGGCATATTCACCAAGCTGCCGCATGGTACACCTAAGTCCATGCTCATCCAATCTCGCATCTAATTCGGGTACTCTGTCTAATCCCGGAGTGTTCAACTTGGACTCCTCATGAAATTGATGGATCAGCTTGCCATTCCCTTTATCCTCCAACCTTGGTCGTATATTTCTATCATTCAAGGGATACAGTATCTACAATCAGCTAGAGTTTTGGAATGGACCTCCTCCTGCTGCTTCTGGGAGGTGCTTTCTAACTTAGACTAGGAGCCGAAATGTGAGGGGGGTCATCTGTGGCAAGTTACTGTCTAACCCATCCCTGTTGTCCTGTTGTGACTCCTTTTCAGACTGGGGGGAACTACTCACTTCCATGGGCATCTGTGGTGCAAGTGCTCGAGTTTGAGATCGATTGGCCTCTGGATCTAGCTTGACTCTGTTGACTTCTAAAGAGCCCTCAGATTGCTCGGTGTCAGAGGATTCATCCCGCAACTTTCGTTGAAGAGCTTGAATAGCCCATTTGTCTTATGGAGGCATTTTATCTACAAACAACCCACAAAATATCATTTAAGTGCAAGATGTTTGATCCATTGAAATACTTAGCAAAGAACAAGAAACAAAGACAACTAACAAATAATTATGAACTGATGCAACTACATCTATGCAGGTACAAGTGCAGTTAAAATGCATAGGGTGACCTATGAGTCATATACTAGCCTCATAGTACCAATTGTGCTTTTGAAAATGCTTTCCGATTACAGATACGAGATGCAGTTATGACATATAGGATGGCCTACGAGTCGTAGGCCTTGTCTCGTACCTAGTTCCAGGAATATTTTAAAAACTTAGCCAAATTTTATGAGACCCTCACTAGGAGTCGTACTAGGTACTATGAGTCATATGTGGGTCTCATCTGAGGACTATGAAGGAATTATTGGTGAAAGAAGCTTGCAACGAGGGACCATTACTACTTATATAGGAACTTACGAGTCGTAAGAGTGTCTTGCAACTGAGTGTAGATGCCACCTGCAATGCCTACTTATGTCCCACTCAAAGCACAAATACATCACAAAATTTTAACTCATTCAAGCAAATAGGAGCAAAGCAAGATCAAATGAGACATATTCAATTCCAAACTAACATTACGACCATTATCCCTAAGAGTTGAAATCAATTCTACAATTCGTCAAGCACACCAAACATAAAATATGTTACAAACTAACACTTCATAACCATACAACGTTCCAAAGGAATGCAATCACCATTCACAATGATTCAACCAAACCCACATGTTCAACCATAGGAAATCATCCCCATACTACCTACATTTCAACTCCGACAACAATAATACAATACAAACCAAAAACTCATCAATTTCATGCTCACAATCATCCATTCAAGTATCTCAATAAGGTTCAATTCACAACTCAATCTTTTTCAAGACCTACAAACCCTAGATTATAAGTTTACCTCAAACTCAATGTATGGCATACTTATGTATGATCAAACGAAGCGTATACTCATGTAGGGAACAAGCTTGTAAAAAAAATCAAGAAATGTAACCGAAGAGCTTACCAATTTGATTGAGAAGTGAACCTAATGAAAGAGATGATTTTCATGATGAAACCCTAGAAATGTACACCCTCGCTAGAATCTTCGGTTGAAAATGACATGGGTAGTTGGAACTTTTGGTCGGAGGAAGAATCATGGGATGAAAATGGGGTTTTCTGTCATATTTAGGGTAAACTATTGGGAATTTGGGGTCCAAAAAAATTTTGACCCCTTTTATAAGAAAATCTGGTCAGATTTTAAGAGATTGCAAATCAGGGCTATGAGACCCAAATTATGAGTAGTAGGTCATCCTACAACTTGTTGGTCCTGGTCTTGTACCAGACCAAATATTTGGTAAAAATTTAGGAATCACACCTGGGCACTACGTACCCCACTTATGACTCATAGGGGATCCTATGAATCATTTGGTTGGCTCGTAGTGTATGTGCCAACTTCAGATACTTACTAGTTCCCCCTACTAGGCATGACTAAAAGTCATAAATAAACCACAACTTCTAGGCCTATTTGTAGGAGCTGCTCCAAGTCCAATTTTTTTTTCTAGATCTTCAGTTCTTTCCATCTCACCTGCTTACAAAATCTCAAAGCACAGAAATCCTCAAAATTATTGCAGTTGCATCACTATCTATAAATTTAAATCGAAGTACTACTACTACTCCTCCAAGTCTCAAACAAACAAATAATTAGTAAAATGCTTGGGTTACCTCCCAACAAACGCCTTGTTTAATGTCGTAGCCTGACTTTGTCATTCATGAGTATTCAGACTTCCTCATGGGCTCTATTACTACTTCTACTTTTCCTTTGTTCATCTTGCACTGCAGCTAGCTGCTCAATAAGATGCTCAATCTTTTCAACCAGACTTTGCATCGATATAGTTTGTTTTTCCACTTTGAAATTACATTTGAGGACATCAAACTTTATCTCCCTGACGATGTCGTCTTACTCATTTTCCTTGGTCAGAAACTGTTCAACCATATGCTCAATTCGGGTGAGTATATTAATGATACAATGCTAATGGGGTAGCCTTGTCCAATGTCCTACATTTTCATTTTTTGATTTACTAGAGGCTCCCATAGGTGCACTAGTAGTTGGTTCGTCTTACCCTTGAAGGGGTTGGTAGACTTGGGCAACTGCGGATAGCTTATCCATAATCTCAATTATCTCATTAAATGGTCACCTTATGAACTCCAAACAATCTCCTCCAAAAAATGCATCAGCCTAGCCTTGATGTTCAGAAGTTACTACTAGATAGAAGCTAGCTGCCAATTCATCATTAGTTACACCATGGCACTGATTTACTGCCAAATAATGCTTATATCTCTCCCAAGCCACTACCAAAGGTTCTCCTGGCATTCTTTTGAAGTTACAGATGTTATTCTGTAGCTTTTTCTTGTCGGACTCCTTATAGAAGTTTCTGACCATTTGAGCAAGCATCAGGTGGGAGGATTGACAACCATATTATAGCTTCATTCTAGAGAGTCATGGAGAAAACTTGAAGAGCCCTAGCCTCCCAAACAAGATGTCTTGTCCCAAGGACCTCCTTCAGCGTTTGACTAAACTTCTATAGATGGATTTGGGGATCCTCGGACCCTTTACCATGAAATATTGCACATAGCTATAAAGCTTCCAACAAATCGGTTGCATTGTAAAGCTTTTACTCAGTCATAGTGCAAGCCAACCTAATGCTAGAATTACTAACAAAAACAAACAGAAAAAGTAAAATACAAGAGACTCTAGAAATCAATACTAGAACTAACTAATAGAGAATTCAACTCAAAACCTTGTCGTATTCCCCAGCAATAGCGCCATAATTTTTGATGATGGTCACATTGAAATAAGAAAGTTTTCGCTATCAGTAATTATCCTAACCGAGGTTAGGGTCCAACCATTTCTAAATGATAGTTAGCTTTATTTTCTCGAATTAATACTCCAACTATTCCAAATTTAGTGAATTTTTAGGCTTTTTTCATTGCTAAAATTAATTGATTTTTTCAAAGTTCAAAATATATGTTTGAAAATTCTTTTCATATTTTCCATATCATTTATTTAATTTTATATTTTCTAGGATATAAATTACACCACTTACAAAATCATATTTACAATTTCAAAAAGATCAATAGTGAAAATTATGATTCAAACTATGTTATTGATGTTTTTCTTAATTTGTGTGTTACCTCACAAATTTAGTTAATATGGAATAAATGGAGTACGTAAAATATCAAGCAATATATCATTATCATTAAAACAAATTTATCATCTTGATGAAAGAAGTATTCACATAATATTCCCAAGTTTGTGCCCTCATATCTGATCCAGCCAGCAACAACTATATGTTGTTCATAAACGATTAATGATAAATTGACACAACTCCTTATTTTCATTCCTCTTGTAAGTTCTTAAGGTAAATAGCTCCAAGTAGTTTGTTACTTTTTGCACTTTCAGATTTTGCATATATCAAAAATATGTTTCTGCTTATCTATAATTTGAAAAAGACAATCATCTCCTAGGTTCATGCCATAAGTTGCATTAACATGTTTCCATCCATTTGTCAAAATATTCAAACTTGATATGCTATGATAAAAGGTAGGCCAGATTCTTCTATCAGGTCCTCGGAGATAAATAATCATCCTTTCCTTCTTTGACCTTTTCAGTAATTGATTTCGCCAGGACTGGCTATTCCTGCACAGAATGACAAGGGTGGTCAGTGTTCTGATTCACATGATGAAAGGACTAGAACTCTCAAAAATCAATGTAAATATAGGTCTTGCTTAATGAAAAAATTACTGCTCCTATTCCTATATAATATCTGCCCCTTTAGATTATAAACCTAATAATCAATATATTGCAAAGAGAAACCCTACAAATGTTTGCATTCGTAAGATTTGATGGAAATTAGCCAGTTGCTTTGATATAAAGAAGTATAACAAAGAGGGGTCAATATCTGAATTATAAAGTAATCAGATATTCACATCAATTTTCATTGATTTTCAAAAAAATTCAATGATTTTAAGCCAAAAGGTGTCCTGACAAAGACATTAATCCCACTATAACATCTTTTTTAATGCAAAAGTTTGAGGAAAAGAATCTTAAAATGCATGCATCTTTAGCGGTAATAAATACAAGACACACACAAACTCAAGTACTGCACAAGCTAGTATTGATAAATATTCATAGAGAACTGGTAGTATTCTTGTTGGCATACCTCTATTAAAGGACTTAATGAAGTTCTTGAAGCTAAGGAGATACAAGGCAATGTTGTTAGCCTTTAATAAAAAATCCTACTTATCATGGAAGAAGAGGTCATGAATTGTGACTAAGTGGGTAATTAAATGCTACACTGTCGATTTGTATTGCAGCCAAAATAGAGTTGATTCTAAGCTCTTGAGAAGCCTTGGTACTGCTACTGAAAATACAATCCTTTCTTCTCCAAAGAGAAAAGCACTAGAGAAAGTGAAACTTCATAGAAACTACTTTAATACCAGGATAATTGTACCTTAGCTTAAATAGTCCAACTTTCTACTTATATGCTATTCTTCCCCGATCAAGGACAAAAAAGGTGATACAAAATAAGCACTCAGGTTATTCTGATTGGATTCAATATGGGTAATTGGTTTTCTCCTTATTTGTAAGCATCAAGATGGTCAAGAAAGGCTTAAAGGAGAACGTAAGCTAGTAAGGGAAAGTAGTGTAGCCTCAAGGGCTTGTAAGGGGAACATGTTTTTATATGAAAGACTTGTCTTTTCAGATGGAAGGAATAGGGACCATTCAAAGGGCAATGTCCGATACAGAGTAGGAATCATAGGTTAGCTCATATATTGGAAATCTGAAGTAAGGAACCCTAAAATTTCAAATGGAAAAATTGATCTTCGTATTTCCAAAATGAACAAGAAATCCAGGACTCAAACAAATTTCAATCATGATTCCAAGTTCTATAAAAAAGAAATTCTAAAGTTTGATGTTTAAAACGTTCAAAAAGCCTCTACATTATTGAATCACATGAGGTTCCTTAATTCTTGAGATTTATATCTTACAAATAATCAGTAAGAATAGTTTACACTATTTTTATGCTTCTTTTGACTTTCAACATAACAAGTCAAACTCAAAATGGGCTTTTCAATTTCTTTGTTTGAAACAAGATATAATTTCAAATATCATTTGGATAGCGAATAAAATCATCAGAAATAAAAGGGTGGTGGAGTCCTCCATGTGAAAATCATTGGTGACTCTATAGCCAAAAAATAAGAAGTGCTTCTTACTCCAAAAAGGTGCTTGAATGAAAATCTTGGAACATCGTGGAGTTAAACTTAGTTTATTGTTGAAGAGTAATAAAAAATGGTTTTGGACTAATGATAGGAAAAGTTTCTGTAAGAATAGAGAGAAAAGAGGTGGAAATGACCAGAATAGACTAAAAAGAAGTTCGGTGTTGTTAGAACAAATACCATGAGGAAACAAAGTATCTCTTGAATGATTGCCAAACAAAATACTGATGCGACTAACAAAGTCATTAGAGAGAGGAGTTGTGCAATAGAACATATCACCAAAAAGAGGTAAAATAGTAAAATTGAAATGGAAAATATTGGCAGAATTGACAGTGCGGGATACTAGTAGCAGAAGCTAACTAAGTCTCAACCAAATCTATGAGATTCTATTTTTAATGAAATGGGATGTCAAAGTATAAGACAACTTCATATATATATATGTGCATGTTTACTTTAGGAATTTCATATTGTCGTGACATCCCCATTAAGAATTCAATCACTCAAGATCAAGAAAAACAAATTTACAACTTCCACAATAAATAAAATTACAAAATATGCACTATTGCTTTGAGGGGAAGAAATTAATTAGGAAATAGATATTGCTAAACATAGTGTTGATGCAATAAATGGAAGATAGAAATGATATTTTCACCTGAGGAAACTTGAGAAAATCTTAGGAACTTAGAAAATACCTGATAAATTAGATGGATATAATGAAAAGATGAAAACCAAAGAAGCTTTTATGGATGATTGCTGGAAGAAGAGAGGAAATTAGATATTGAAGAACAAAATTTTCGTATAAATAAATATAAAAAATGATCGAAAGGCTTCTATGTGCTCACGAGTCTACAAATTTGAGACTGCATTTCTTAACGTGGTGGACCTTGGGCCTAACTAAATCCAAAAGTTAGTTCATCAGAGGAGGATTACCCAAGACCATATAAAGCTCACCAAACAATGTGTGACTCCAAAAATTTTGGCAAGCTCAAGACTAAGATCAAGCTCAACATAGTGTCAGCAAATCAAATCTTCAGCTGAGCCCTCATTGCGTCAAGTATATAGCCATAATATCAATATATAAAACAACACAATAAAAAAAAGAATCCTAATAATTTGTCGTGAACAGAAAGCTTATCAAAATGAGATGCTTTGTTGGATTTCTTATATTTTGGACCTAGTAGTGGAATATTCTATACTGGTCTACTAACCATATTGGTTGTCATGATTCAAGCCTCAAGCTTTGACAACAGTACTGCTGAATCCAAGTTGCCTATTTCAGCAATTAAATTTTGTTCTTCTTGTGATATTAAATTGATTTCAACAGGATTGTCCTTTCCAGTGTTACTTTTTAATAGACTTCAGTCATGACCCAAACCTAAGTCTCGGACGTGATACGACGAATGGGGAATAAGAAAGAACCCTAATCAAGCCTCTCAACTTATCATAGCGTGTAAAAGACATAAAACAAGCATAAGGGGCTATGGGATAGCTTGCAAAACAACATCAATAAGGGTGAAGGAGTCATAACTCATATCATAGATACACAAATTGTCCAACAAACACCTCTAGATACATAGATAGAGCGGGTGCCAAGAAAAAGTAACCAGGCTCACCTCATCGTCAAAATAGAAAATAAGAAAGAGCCTCAATACATAGAAAATAGCAACATAGACTAAGGTCCCCGGAGTGAAGGACTCATCAACTAGCTTTGTGTAGGACCAATCTACCCACGTGGAGGAGGAGGATTCAACTTGAGCACCCATTCCTACATGATGATATCATGTAGGCAATAGTATGTTTGAATGTACTAAGTATGTGGGATGCAATGCAACAAGTGATAAGCTTCATATCAGCATGCATAACAATAGACAATAGGCATGATATAGCAATATGACATATATGATCAATTCTTAGGTAAAACATGCTTAAATAACTCATTCTCATATAAGATATCATAAGTAAAGAGTAGACCAAGCAAGATTTCCAACCCTGGTTGGTTGATGCTGGTAACACCCCATCATCCTAGGTGGTGTGGCACAATCCCCTCACATGGTTGATGATGGTCACACCCTATCATCCGAGGTGGTGAAGTACATACCCCTCACATGGTTGATTAGTACAAACTCCCAACTTGATTGATGGTGGTCACACCCCAATCATCCTATAAGGTGTAGTACAAACCCCTCACATGGTTGATGAGTACAAACCCCCGCCTCAATTGTGTATGGTCTAATGCAACACTTTTTAAAGAATTCATCATGTTCATAAGCTCATTTCATCATTATATAGCCAATTATATCATACCTCATGTTTTGGACCATCATTTCCACCAGAAACCCTAGCTGGACATTTTATCAAATAATTGGGGGGATGTAATGGGGGGTAAAAGACCATGGAACATAGAGATGAAATTATATAAGAAAATCTGTACTAAAACCATGAATCAATACCTTGCAACACGCCCAAGACATTCATATCAAAACACCTCATCAAATCGAACATTAGATCCAAGATTTAGAGCTCAAAACATGCTAAAACAACCATACTTTCATGAACTAAACTCGTTGTGCAGTAAATTACTTAATATACAAGACCCACATGTAAAATTAATTTTAAATCAAATAATATTAGTGAAAAGGAAGTTTATGCAACATGAGTGAAAGGACCCAATGGTTCTACATCATATAGCTTAGTTTTGGAGAAGTTCTTGGTGAAGTTTGAAAATGGAAGCTTGAAGAGAATCCTTAGCTCTGAATGATAGTTTTAGTCTTGAATTTTTGAGTGAAAATATGGCTGTGTGTTTTGGAGAGTATTGGGAAATGTTTAGGATGATATACAGGTGAAATTTTGGCTAAGTGCAGATAAAAAAGACATTTGGGAAACTTGGGCCCACACTTAGAATATTTTGGGCCACACAGAAAAACACTGCCAGGAAAAATAGACCTCTTCGTGTCGTGGAGAGGATGCAGAGAAGGAATTAAACTAAAGAGCACCCTTGGCGTGTCGCAGAGGCAATGCATAAACCTTACTGGAATTCGTAAATTAAAAGTTTATAATTGCTAATTATTTTCTCTTAAATCTGGTTTCAACCCTTTTAACCTAATTTTGATCCCCTAATCACAAATATGATATCGGATTTTTGAAATATTCAATGGATTTAAGATATACAGAAATTAAAATTTCGAGCATTCCAAGGCACATTTTGGGGCACTTTTTTTTGTGGTTGTTACAATATCTCTCCCTTGGGAACATTCATACACAAATGTAAAAGAGATGTACAAGAAAAGAGTGATCATGAGAAAATCAGCCCCAACACGGATACAACTTAACTTGTAAAACACCATTTTCCAATTCTAACATAAGTGTAAAATCATCATAAGTTTACCAACTTAAACATGAATGCATATGAATAACATAGGGGCTGAAATGTAAGACTTAAGATCACATGTGGGACTTAGGATTACTTCCTTAGGCTTGAATGGAGTGGAAAAGATGAGGATAGAACTTTTGCGTGTCCGTTTCGGCCTCCCATGTAGCACTTTCAACTTTTGGTTCCTCCAAAGGACCTTAACGGATGTCACCTCCTTGTTCCTCACTCTCTTTACTTGCTTATCCAAGATCTGAACCAAAACCTTCTCAAAGGTAAGTTATCCCCCACAAAACCAACATCAAGAGGCAAAATAGCATTAGGGTCACTAACACATCTTCTCAACATAGAGACATGGAACACTGGATGAACCAAATTCATTTCACTAGGCAACTTAGAATCATAAGCTACCTTGCCAACCTATCTATCACCTCATAAGAACCAATATACCTTGAGCTCAATTTCCCCTTTTTACCAAAATGGACCACAACATTCATTGGAGAAACCATCAAATAGACCCAATCACCCACTTGGAACACTAGGCCTTTCGTCCTTACATTGGCATAGGAATTTTGTAGACTTTGACCTGTCCTCAACCCTTCCCTAATCATCCTAACCTTCATAAGAGCGTCCATAACAAGATCTGGACCTAATAAAGCCACCTCTCAAACCTCAAACCAACCCACCGTTGATCTACAATGTCTCCATAAAGAACCTCAAAAGGAGCCATATTGATGCGAGAGTAATAGCTATTGTTGTAGGCAAACTCAATCAATGGAAGATGGTCATGCCAACTACCTTTAAGCTCCAAGACACAAGCCCTAAGAAAATCCTCAATTGTGTGAATTTTCCTTTTTGCTTGGCCATCCGTTTGAGAGTGGAAGGACGTACTAAGCTGAACATTGGTACCAAGACCCCTTTGAAAAGACCTCCAAAAATGTAAAGTAAATTGTGCACCAAGATCCGATATAATGGATAAAGGAACCCCATGTAACCTCACTAACTCATGGATGTACAACCTTACATACTCTTCACCCCTATATGTAGTTTTACCCAGTAGAAAGTGAGCTGATTTCATCATCCTATCAACCACCACCAATATAGAATCAAAACCTTTCCTAGACTTGGGCAACCCAACAACAAAATCCATATTAATTACCTCTCACTTACAAGTAGGAATTTCTATGTATTGGGTTAGGCCACCTAGCCTTTGATGTTCGGCTTTGACTTGTTGAAAACTATGGATACCGAAAATAAATTTAGCAATATCCCTCTTCATGCCTCCCTACCAATACATATCCTTAAAGTCTCTATACATTTTGGTGGAGCTGCGGTGGATAGAATAAGAAGAGTTATGAGCCTCATCATGAATTCTCTCCCTTAAACCATCAACACATGGCACACACAACCTACCTTGGTATCATAGGACCCTATCTCACACATGGGAGAAACCTCCATATTGCCCTCTTTCAGCAAGGCCTTCAATTCAATCAAGGAGGAGTCTAGATCTTGTTTTGCTATCACCTTATCAACCAAATAAGATTTAGAAACATCAACAACAATAATACCGTTATCCAAATCTTCCAACCTCACCCCCAATCTAGCCAATCTATGTACTTCCCTAGCCATCTCCCTATCACCACCATCCACATGAGCTAGGATACCCATGGACAACAAAGTCAAATCATTCGCCACAACATTTGCCTTAGCTAGATGATAATGCACACTCATATCATAATCTTTAAGAATTTCTAGCTACCTTCTTTGTCTCAGGTTGGGATCTTTTTGTGTGAAGACATATTGAAGGCTCTTATGATCAGTGAAGACATCAATATGCACCCCATACAAATAATGACGCAAAACCATTAATGCAAATACTATAGCAGCTAAGTCAAGATCATGTGTAGGGTAGTTCCTTTAATAAACTTTGAGTTGTCTAGAAGCATAGGCTATGACCATAACATTTTGCATTAGCACACAACCCAAACCAGCTCTGGATGCATCACAATACACAACCAAACCCTCAAGCCCATCCGGTAGTGACAATATAGGAGTGTACACAAGTCTAACATTCATTGTTTGGAAGATTTTCTCACATTCATCGGTCCATTCTAACTTATCCCTCTTTTGAGTCAATTTTGTCATAGGGGAAGCAATGGAGGAGACCTATTCACAAACCTTCTATAGTAACACACAAGGCCTAAGAAGCTCCTAATATCCGATGGGGTCTATGGTCTAGGTAAATTCCTAATCACATCGGTCTTCTTAGGATCCACTTCAGTGCCATCCCCCGACACCACATGACCAAAGAATGCAACCTCTTTCAACCAAAACTCGCACTTGTATATATGTAGCATACAATCTCTCCTCCCTCAATTTTGGCAACACAACCCTCAAATGGCCCATATGCTCCTCCCTACTATGTGAATATATCAAGATATCATCAATGAAGACCATAACAAAGTAATCAATGTACGGTTTGAAGACCCTATTCATCAGATCCGGGAAGATGACCAATGCATTTGTTAAACTGAAAGACATCACCATAAAATCATAGTACCCATATCTGGTCTGGAAGGCCATCTTGGGAATATCACACTCCCTCACCCTCACTTGATGGTACTCGGACCGAAGATCAATGTTAGAGAAAAAGCTAGCCCCTTACAATTGGTAAAACAAGTCATCAATTCTCAGAACAGGATACCTATTCTTTGTAGTGACCCTGTTGAGTTGTTGGTAATCAATGGACATTCTAAATGACCGATCCTTTTTTTTACAAACAACATCGGAGTACCCCAAGAGGATTGACTAGGTCTAATAAATCCCTTTTCCAACAAATCATTCAATTGCTCTTTTAACTTCTTCAACTCCGTCGGGGCCATATAGTGAAGGGAAATGGAGATAGGTTGAGTATCGAGAAGAAGATCTATGCCAAAGTCTATCCCCCTTTCGAGAGGGACACAGGGAAGTTCATTCGGGAAGACATCAAGAAACTTATTTACAATGGGGACTGACTCAATGGAAGGGACCTTGGACTCCACACCATTAACCCTCACAAGATGATACAAATAACCTCTAGAAATCAAGTTATAGGCTTTAATGAATGAAATAAATCTACCCTTGACCACCACATCTTGACTTTGTCACTCAAGGATAGGTTTATTTAGAAATTTAAACTTGACCCTACGAGTTCTACAATCAATGGAAACATGGTATGCATGCAACTAATCCATCCCAAGAATGACATCAAAGTCTACCATGTCTAATTCAACAAGATCACAAGGTAATAACTTATTCAAAATGCAAATAGGACAACTCCTATAAACTTTCCTTGGAACAATAGAGGCACCAATAGGAGTAGATACTTCAAATGACTCATGCAACCACTTGGGAACAATATGGAACTTTTTAGAAATAAGAGGAGTAACAAAGGAAAGAGTGGCACCTGAATCAATCAAAGCATACACATCAAATTCAAAGATTTTCAACATACCAGTAACAACATAAGAGACCTCACCAACCCCTTGCCTTCCATGTATAGCATAAAATCGATTGTGCCTTAGGGAACCACCTTGAGGACCACCTCTCCACAATGGGAACACTACACCTTGCCACGATTTCTCAGACAATCTACCTTCTTGTGACCAAGCTCCCCACATTTAAAACATGCATTAGAACCCTTCAAACATAGAACTCCATGCTTACTTCCACATCTAGGACATGCCTCTATAGGAGCCACACCACCAACACCTTAAGGCCTAGGGTAGTCACAGTCAAACCCCCTATTAGTATCATGAGTAGACCCATGACCTTGGTGGAATCAAGCACCCTTTTGGAACTTTCCCTCAAAACGGGCCCTCTAGCCCTCATGGTCACTTTTTTTCCTTAACTTTTCTTCTTCCATTTGCTCGGCCTATGTCATCAACTGAGACAAGGCCATGTCACCAATAAGCATGGTAGACCAGCATTCTTCACTTACCAAGTCAGAGACGCCCAGAATAAACTTATTCATCCTTGACCTAGGATTGGCCACCAAGTGAGGAGCATACTTTGAAAGTTGATTAAAATTGAGGGTATACTCCCTCACAATCAAAGAACCTTGTTTCAAGTTCATAAAATCTACAAACTTTTCCTCCCTAAGCTCAAGAGGGAAAAACCAATTAAGGAAGGCCAGTTTGAACTCCTTCGAGAGCACCATATTACCAACCCCCTTTTCATCCTTACATTGCTCATACCGAATTTGGGCTACCCTTTAAAGTTGGTACGCTGCCAACTATGCCTTTTCATTTGGCCCAACACTCATGATACTTAAGATTTTATAGACCTCATTAACGAACTCTTGTGGGTCTTCATCCACCTTAGACCCATTGAAAACTGGAGGATTCATCCTCATAAATTCTCTTACCCTAGCTCCCGGGGTATTAGCATGAGGGGCTTCGGCCCCTTGTTTGGCTTGGTTGGCCACCATTTGGAAAATCATAAGAAAAGCTTCTTGGAGCTCCCCATTTTTTGTTTTCCCCTCGGGAGTTTGGCCCCATCTCCCTCTAGTGTTTGGCATGTTCTAACATAGAAAAGAACAATCATTGGGGTGGGGTGAGGGGGGGAGATCACTACAACTCTATAGAATGACATAGAATATGAAGAAAGGAAGTATATCCTAAAATGCCTCATAGCCTTCTATTTGTAGTCATAGTGTGCTTCATAACCATCAATAGGACTCTAATCGACATAGTATGTTGGACACCGAGGATCTATCAATTTAGTGCTCTGATACCAAGTTTATCATGACCCACACCTAGGGCCTAGACATGACATGGCCAATAGGGAACCCAAAGGAAATCCAATCAAGCAATTCAACTTATCATTACACATCATTGGTTATGGAAATATGTAAAAGACATAAAAAAAGCATAAGGGGCAAAGGGCGGTAAGGGATAGCTTGAAAAACAACATCAATAAGGGTCAAGGAGTCATATCTCATATCATGGATACACAACTTGTCCAACAAACACCTCTAGATACATAGATAGAATAGGTGCCAAGACAAAGTAATCGGGCTCACCCTTATTATCAAAATAGAAAATAAGAAAGAGTATCTATACATAGAAAATAGCATCATAGACGAAGGTCCCCAGAGTGGAGGACTAACTAACTAGATTTGAGTAGGACCAATCTATCCAAGTAGAGGAGAAGGATGATCAACCTGAGCACCGATTCCTACATAGTGATATCATATAGGCAAGAGTATGCATTAGTACATTTGAATATACTAAGTATGTCGAATGCAATGCAACAAGTGATAAGCTTTATAGTCAATATGCATAACAATAGAAAATAGTCATGATATAACAATTTGACATATATGTTCAATGCATAGATATAAAAAATTCTTTAATAACTCATGCTCATATAAGATATCATAAGTGAAGAACAGACCAAGCTACCTTTCCAACCTTGGTTGGTTGATAATGGTCGCACCTCATCATCCTAGGTGGTGTGGTACAAAACCCTCATAGGGTTGATGATGGTCACAATCCATCATCCTAGGTGGATAAATACAAATCCCTTACATGGTTGATGAGTACAAGCCCCCAACATGATTGATGATGGTCATACTTAGGTGGTGTGGTAAAAACCCCTCATATGGTTGATGAGTACAAACACCCACCTCGATTTTGTATGGTCTAATGAAACACCTTGTATAGAATCCATCATGTTCATAAGCTCATTTTTCATCATAAATCCAATCATATCATATTTCATGCTTTGGACCTTCATTTCCACTAGAAACCCTAGCTGGACATGTTATCAAATACTTGGGGGGTGTAACGGGGGTAAAAGACCATGAAATTTAGAGATGAAATCATGCAAGAAAATCTATAGAAAAACCATCAATCAACACCATGCAACACCTCCAAGACATTCACATCAAAACCCCTCATCAAAATTCCACATTAGATCCATGATTTAGAGCTCAAAAAATGCTAAAACAACCATACTTTCACGAACTAAAATCTTTTTGCAGTAAATTTCTTAATATACAATACACACATGTAAAATCAACTTTAAATCATGCAATATTAGTAAAAAAGAAAGCTTAGGCACCAAGGGTGAAAGGACCCAATGGTTCAACACCACATACCTATGTTTGGAGAAGTTCTTGGTGAAGTTTTAACATGGAGCCTTGAAGCTTTAAGAAAATCCTTAGTTTCGAATGAGGGTCTTGAGTCTTGAATTTTGTAGTGAAAATATGGCTAAGTGTTTTAGGGACTATTGGGAAATGTTTAGGATGAGATAAGGATGAAATTTGGCTATGTATAGGTAAAAACATGTTTGGGAAACTTGGGCTCGACACTTAGAATATTTTGGGCCGCACAGGAAAACACTGCGAGGCTAAATACACCTCTCCACATCGCAGAAAGAATGCGAGGAAGGAATTACACTAAAGCGCGCCCTTGGCACATAATGGAAGGAATGCGTAAATCTCACTAGAATTTGGCACTTAAAAATTTATAATTGCTAATCTTTCGCTCTAAAATCGGGGTTAGATCCTTTCCACCTAATTTTGACCCCTTGATTAGAAATATGAAGTCGAATTTTTGAAATAGTCAATGGATTTTAAGAATATGGAAATTAAAATTTTGGGTATTTTGAGGCACATTTTGGGGAACTTTTTGGGGTCGTTACACCTTCTAATTTCTTCTGCAAGAGGTCTCCTTGTTGGCATTTCAAAACTCGATAGATCCAAGAATAGCCTGTCACTTTCTTGATCATATTGAGAATTTCTATCAATCATACAAAATGATTCATCCATATTTATAGCTGAATGTACTGTCTGACCCTTCCCAATTTCAGCATCAATGTTTGTTGCAAAGTCTGTGATATTTGGCTTATATGAGACCTTTTCAAACTCTGATTCATCCGATGTTTTACTTATTTTCTTGACTGAATTTATATCAATTGTTTGAAATAGCTCAGACGGGGTAGTTTCTTGTAACACCACATAAAATTACTAAAACGCCCCTAAATTTTATCATGTTCACATCATGCCTTCCCAAGATCTTATGGAATCGAGACCAGATTTGAGAGCAGTGCAAAATATTGAGTCGAAAAATGGTCTCAACTCGATTTTAATACGAAAAAACGTGATTTATTTTTTTCAAAGTGAGCCTTAAACGGTGGGATTTCTTTTCCCCTTTCCATGACATGGAGAGGATGTGGAACGACATTTATATTTTTTTGAAAATTTTACTAAAATCGAGAAAATGCAAAAAAGTGTATTTTTACACTAGTGTGTGGCATGGAGATGAAGTTTTTTATTTTAATTCGTGAAGGGAAATTTCATCCTTTTTGATATATTTTTATATGCCCTATATGGTTTTTAAACATATATTTGTAGGAAAAGGCTTTAGACCCATTATTTTTCAAAGATTTTACGCTATGTCTAACAGAAAAGAAAGATAGAAAAGCGAGGGTTTCAAGAGGAGATTCAAAGTTCTTTGAAGATTCATCTTTCCTAGGTATGTCAAGGCTACCCAAAATCATCCATGTGCCAATATAGAGTTAGGATAAAGAAATCATGTCTAGAAATCTTGAATTTATGTCTTCTTGCAAATTCTTGAATAATTGCTTTAATTTCTTGCATACTATCTTGGATTCTTATTTTTATTTTTTGAACTATAATTTTTTATCCTAATTTGATGATCACTATGTTTAAAGCATATTGTATGTGTTCTTTATAATGTTATTGTAAATTGATCCTTAAAATTGCTCTTTGTAGACACTTAAATAATAACTTAGGGAGATGTCCAGATCCTTGAATGTCTGAAAGTGATGTCTGACTAAGTTTGAGTCCTAAGTTGAGTATGATAATGATTGTGATAGCTAAAATTATTATTGATAGAGTTGACCGGGTATAATTCCCTTAGATTTGATAGATAATCTTACCCGTGGACGTTGGGTTTTGAGGGTTCTTGATGGATTGATGGATTTATGGGCATGTTGAGTCCTGGGAGGAGTATCAGCACTGAAATGGGTAAGAGTGAGTCCCACTAAAACCCATCAACTATGTGGATAAGGTAGGAGAGGATTGGACCGTGAAAGCGGATGTTTCCTTTATCCCGAAAAGAGACTTGATTGACTTTTGGATTCATTGACAGACTCATCTTCTACCCCGAAAAGGTACTAGACGGATGTTGCAATAACATCTCTTCATTGTATAGGTAGTGGTTGTCAGCTATAGAAACTCCCAGCTAGGTTTCATGATGATAGAACTCCAATGTGATTTGATTTTTTAATGTTTGATGGATATCATAGTGATAGAGTCTCTTTCTTTACTCTGAGGTGGGGGTGAGGGATTGATGAGGGATGGCATATTGTTTCCTTTTTACTTTAGCCTATTTAACATACAGCACATTTGACGTACTAACGTCCCTCTAGTGCTGCATAATTTTATGATGCAGACTCCATTGATCGAGGACATCAGCAGACCTATCATTGACGTTTCAGAGATCTCTATTCCAGACAGTGGTGAGTCCTCCTCTACATCCGGAGAATTCTTATTAACTTTGGATTTCTAATCTTTAATTTGATTTTGGTAGTCATGGCCTGTCATTGTAGCTTCTCAAACTACAGCATAGAGATCATAAACATAAATGTTGATGTGGATGGCGGGGGTTCTTTTTCCCTCTTCCTTTCCTTATATTGAGACTTTTGTTATCTATTCTATTTTCTAATGATAGACTAAGATTGATAGTGTTGTGCCCACTGATTGGATTATATCTTTATTATCATTCTATTTCTGCTGATGAATTGACTGAACGATGGCAAAGAGACTAGGTGGTTTGCTTGGGGGCTAGCAGTCATCTCCGAGTGCTAGTCATATCTAGGGTACCCTCCTAGGGCATGAAAAACTTTGTAGCAGAGCCCATAGTTTGAGTGATGAAGCCGTGTCTGGTAGATTCTTGTTTATTGGTGTGTTGTACACCACACTTCATAAGCAAGAGGCTATAGGACTTAGGAAGTGTTACCCTTCTTCTATGATCTAAGTTCGTGCTGTAGAGTTACCTGTGAAATGTGGCTTTTAACTGTACACTTTATGCTTATAGAAAATTTTGCCCAAGGGAAAAGCCGCTCAAAGAGATGCGCCACCTCCAGTTGCAGAGAACATCCTATCGGAGGCTCCGGTGTAGACTGAGATAAAGAGATGGGGATGCCCTACTAGGACTCCTGAGGTCCCTCAGGTGCCCGCTGCTCAGCCCCAGCCAGCTCCCACTATTGAGGTAGAATTCAGAGGAACCATCACCATGCTGACTCAGTTAGTAGCCTTCTAGGGAAATAGCTATGGTTCTCAGGCTCCTGATTCTAGCTCACAGGAGTACTCAACTGTAACCTGGATTAGGGGATTTTTGAGGATGAACCCGCCTGTGTATACGGGGTTGAAGTTGGAGGAGGACCCAAAGAACTTCATTGACGACATATACAAAGTTTTGAGGGCCATGCATGCGACCAAAATTGAGGGAATTGAGCTTGCATCCTACCAGCTGAAGGACATGGCTAATGTGTGGTACACTCATAGGGAAGGGAGTAGAGGGGAGGATGCGGAGCCTGCAGCATGAGAGGAGTTTGAAGGCACCTTTGTTGAACACCTCTTTTCTCAAGAGTTGAGGGAGGCAAAGGTGGATGAGTTTGTGAATTTGAAGCAGGGAGGGATGGCTTTGAATGAGTATAGCCTTAAGATCATCAAACTTTCAAGGTATGCTCCCAGGATGGTGAAGATATGAGGCAGAAGATGAGGAGATTTGTGTCTATCCTAGCTAGACATATACAGAGAGAGTGTAAGGCTACGTTGCTGATTCTTGGCATGGAAATCTCCAGACTTATGGTGTATGCCCAGTAAACAGAGGAAGCTGAGAGGAGGGATACATAAGAGCATCTGAGCAGGAAAGAGAAGTCAGTGGGACATGAGCCTAGCCCATAGAGATAGACTAGAGATGATAAATCTTATTTTCAAAAGAGATCATCACATCCCGTACCATCAACAACAAGTGTGCCCGTGCAGCTGACCACTTATGAGCAGAAATCTCAGTTTTTTCAGACTTTCAAGACCCAAGGTGCCCCATCTCAGGCCATTGTGACCCAAGCTATAAGGGGAAAGTCACCTTGCAGCAAGTGTGGTAAGCTTTATCTGGGAGAGTTTCATTTGGGCAAGGATGTATGTTATGCTTGTGGTAAGGCTGGTCATTTCAGATACAAGTACCTAAAGATGAGGCGAGGGGATGGGAATGGCAGAGCTCAATCTTCGACAGCATCTCTGGCAAGTAATCAGCAGAGGGGTACTACTATTACGGCTACAAAAGGTGGGACAAAACATCTTTGCACTATGGGTAACCGACAGGAGCAAGAGGCTGCAATAGATGTTGTCACAAGTATGCTTCGTGTCTTTGCTTATGATTACTATGCATTGATTAATCAGGGTGCCACCTTACCTTTTGTAACTCCTTATGTGGCTAGAAAGTTTGGTATTCTTCCCGAGTGTTTGGTTGAGCACTTTTTTGTCTCTACTCCTACTAGTAAATCTATCCTAGATAAGAAGGTTTATAGGGATTATGTGGTGTATATTTATCATAGAGACAATTTTGCTAATTTGATAATATTAGAGATGGTTGATTTTGATGTAATAATGGGCATTGATTGGCTTCATGCTTGTTATGCTTCTATTGACTGTAGAACTCGGATTGTCAAGTTCCAATTTCCTAATGAGCCTATCTTAGTGTGGAAAGGGAATTTTGTTGCCCCTAAGGGTAAGTTCATAACCTATCTTAGAGCTAGAAAGTTGATATCCAAGGGTTGTATTTACCATCTCATGCGAGTGAAGTCTGATGATGTTGAGTCTCTTACACTTGACTCAGTCCCAATAGTCAATGAGTTTCCCGAAGTCTTTCCTGATGACCTTCCCGTCCCTTCGGATAGGGAGATTGACTTTGGGTTTGATGTTCTTCCCTAGACCAAATCTATCTCAATTCCACCATATAGGATGGAGAGTTGAAAGAATTGAAAGAGCAATTGAAAGACTTGTTAGAGAAAGGTTTCATAAGCCCTAATGTTTCCCCTTGGGGCGTTCCTGTCCTATTCGTGCATAAGAAAGATGGGTCTTTAAGGATGTGTATAGACTACTAGCAGTTGAACAAGGTGACCATAAACAATAAGTACCCTCTTCCCAGAATAGATAATCTTTTTGACCAGCTTCAGGGTTCTACTTGTTTCTCCATGTTAGACCTTAGATCGAGTTACCATCAGTTGAAGGTGAGGGAAAGTGATATTCTAAGGATAGCCTTTAGGACACAGTATGGCCACTTTGAGTTCTTGGTTATGTCTTTGGGTTGACAAATGCACCTACAACTTTCATGGACTGATGAACAGGGTATTCAAAGCCTATTTTGATATGTTCTTGATCGTATTTATTGATGACATCCTAGTGTATTTGATGAATTAAGAAGAGCATGTTAATCACCTTAGAGTGGTTTTACAAACACTCAAAGATCATGAGTTGTATGCAAATTCTCCAAGTGTGAGTTTTGGTTCAAGTTAGTGGCTTTCATAGGCCATGTGGTTTTGGGAGATGGTATTCGGGTGGATACGTAGAAGATTGAATGGTTAAAAACTAGCCAAGACCCATTTCTCCAACAAAAATAAGAAGTTTCTTGGGTTTGGTCAGGCATTAACGCAGATGTGTGGAGGGCTTCTCTTCCCTGTTAGCTCCGTTGACAAAGCTGACTTAGAAAAAGTCCAAGTTTCAGCGGTTTGAGGCATGTGAGAAGAGCTTTAAGGAATTAAAGACTAGATTGACTATAACACCAGTGTTAACCTTGCCAAACAGGACAGGTGACTTCGTGATATACCGTGATGCATCCAGAGTAGGATTGGGTTGTGTACTTATGCAGAGGGGGAAGTTGATATCTTATACTTCCAGACAGGTTAAGGTCCATGGGAAGAATTATCCGACTCATAAGCTTTAGTTGGCAGCAGTGGCGTTAACACTTAAAATTTGGCATCTCTATTTGTACGGAGTGCATGCAGACGTGTACACTGACCACAAGACCTTGCAGTATGTGTTCAGTTAGAAAAAGCTCAACCTGTGGCAGAGGAGGTAGCAGGAGTTGCTCAAGGATTATGATGTGTGCATCCTCTACCACCCAAATAAAGCTAATGTTGTTGATGAAGTTCTTAGCAAGATATCCATGGGTAGAATTGCCCATGTGAAAGAGAGGAAGAGAGAGCTAGCCAGAGAGGTAAATAGGTTGGATCGATTGGGAGTACAACTTGTGGAGAACAACAAAGGCAGGGTCAACAAGACCCTATCTTACTCCAATTGAAAGAAGCGGTTCACAAGAAAAAGGTAATGGTTTTCTCTAAAGGGGGAGATGGAGTATTGAGATATCAAGGGTGATTGTATGTACCTGATATTGATGGTGTTCATGATAGAATCATGGCCTAGGATTATAGTACGAGATATTCCATTTATATTGGCTCCACCAAGATGTACCACGACTTGAGGGAAGTATATTGGTGGAATGAGATGAAGAAAGATATTGTTAAATTTGTTTCCAAGTGTCCTACTTGCCAACAGGTTAAGGTTGAACATCAAAAACTACGTGGGTTAGCTCAGAACTTTGATATTCTAGAGTGGAAATGGGGGTTGATCAACATGGACATCATTATTGACATACCAAGATCTAGAAAGCAGCATGATTTGGTATGGGTAATTATTGATAGGATGACTAAATCAGCCCACCTTTTGGCAGTGAAGACAACTTATACAGCCGAAGACTCTGCCCGACTTTACATTCGGGAGATTGTGAGCTTGCATGGGGTTCCCTTGTCTATTATCTCAGACAGAGGAGCTCAATTGACATCTCAATTTTGGAGGTCTCTCCAGAATGGATTGGGTACGAAGGTAAATTTGAGTACTGCTTTTCACCCTCAGACAAAGGGGCAGGCAAAGCACACTATTCAGACATTGGAGGATATGTTGAGGGGATGTGTTATGGACTTCAAAGGAAACTGAGATGATCATTTACCATTGATGGAGTTTGCATATAATAATAGCTATCATGCCAACATTCAGATGGACACATATGAGGCATTGTATGGGAGGAGATGTAGATCTCCAATTGTATGTTTTGAGGTGGGTAAAGGTAAGTTGATTGGGCCTGACCTCGTACACCAGTCTGTGGAGAAGGTTAAACTTATCTAGGAAAGGTTGAAGACAAGCCAGAGTCGCCAGAAACTATATACGGACGTGAGAAGAAGATATGAGATTTGGTAAGAAGGGGAAGTTGAGTCACTGTTATATCGTACCATACCATATCATATGGAGGATTGGAAAAGTTTCTTATGAGCTAGACTTGCCTTCTGAGCTAGATGTAGTTAACCTAGTGTTTCATGTATCTATGCTGAAAAAGTGTTTGGGGGATCTAGCTTTAGCAATTCCTGTGGAGAGTACGGGTGTGAAGGACAACTTATCATACGAAGAAGTTCCAGTCAAGAATCTTAATTGAAAGTTTCACAAGCTAAGGAACAAAGAGATAACCTCCATTAAAGTCCTATGGAGAAATCAATTTGTTAAGGAAGCTACTTGGGAAGCTGAGGAAGCGATGAAACTCAAATACCTACATCTATTCTTGCCAAGTGTGATGATGTAGAAGGTAAATACTCTTACTATTATCAATTCAGACTATTCCTTTCCATTAAGTTGATACTCTGTGTGATCCCATTCCTGAGTCTAAGACAGAGATAGATACTTGATTGATAGAGAGAGTTCGAGTTTTCCCGAGAGAGGAATGAGGTGAAGTCCTAGGGTTATTCGAGTCCTCATTCAACCTTTACTCATCATTTGAGGATGAATGATTCCAAGGAAGAGATGATGTAATACCTCATAAAACTACTAAAATGCCCCTAAACTTTATCATGCGCACAACGTGCCTTCCCAAGCTCTGATGTAAAATTCAACACAGGATTTGTGACCAGTGCAAAAAACTAAGTAAGAAAATGGTCTCGACTTGGATTTAACATGAAAAATTATGATTAATTTTTTCAAAGTGAGCCTAAAAAAGTAGAGTTTTTGCGCCACTTCGGCAACATGGAGAGGACGTAGAACCACACTTATATTTTTTTGAAAATTTGACGAAAATCGAGAAAATCCAAAAAGTGTATTTTTACACTAGTGTGCAGCATGGGAATGTAGTTTTTTATTTTTATTTAGGAAGGACCATTTCATCCTTCACAATACAATTTTATATCCCCCATATAATTTTTAAATAAATATTCATCCAAAAAGGGTTTAGACCCATTATTTTTCATAGATTTTACGCTAAGTCTAAGAGAGAAGAAGGACAGAAAAGCGAGGGTTTCCAGAGGAAATTCAAAGTTCTTTGAAGATTCGTCTTTTTTATGTATGTAAAGGCTACCTAAAAGCATGGAATTGACCTTCCATATGCCAATGTAGAGTTAGTATGAAGAAATCATGTCTAGAAATCTTGAATTTATGTCTTCTTACAAATTCTTGGATAATTGCTTTATTTTCACGGATAATATCTTGGATTGTTGTTTTTATTATGTAAACTATATTTTTGTATCCTAATTTGATGATCATCATGTTTAAAGCATACTATATATGTTCTTTATTATGTGATTGTAACTTGATCCATAAAATTGCTCTTTGTAGAGACTTGAATAACGAACTTAAGGGGATATCTAGAACGTTCAATGTATGAAAGTGATGTCTGACTGAGTTTGAGTCCTTACTTGAGCATGATGATGACTGTGATAGCTGAAATTATTGTTGATAGATTTGACTGGGTATAATTCACTTAGATTGGATTGATAATCTTACCCGTAGAAGTTAGGTGATGAGGGTTCTTGATGGGTTGATGGATTTATGAGAATGTTTAGTCCTGGGAGGAGTATTAACACCGAAATGGGTAAGAGTGAGTCCCACTCGAACCCATTAACAACGTGGCCTACGTAGAAGAGGATTGGACCGTGAAAGCTGATGTTTCCATTGTCCCGAAAGGGGACTTGACAGACTTTTGGATCCATTGACAGACTCGTCCTTTACACCGGCAAGGTTCTGGACGGATGTGGCAATGACATCTCTTCATTGTATAGATAGTGTTTGTCGGTTATAAAAACACCCAACTAGCTTTCATGATGATAGAACTTCGATGTGATGTGATTGTTTGTTTGCTTAATGGATAGCGAAATAATAGAGTCTGGTGCTTTCCTCTAAGGTGGGGGTGAGGGATTGATGAGGGATGGCACATTGTTTCCTTTTTACTTTAGCCTGTTTTACAATATATTACATTCCATGTACTAATGCCTCTCTTTCACTGCATCATTTTATGATGCAGATTCGATAGACCAAGGACTTCAGCAGCCCGATTGTTGATGTTTCAGAGCTCTCGGTTCCAGACAGGCGTGAGTCCTCCCCTGCATCCGGAGGATGTTTATTTTCTTTGGATTTTTAATCTTTGATTTGATTTTGGCTAGCCATTGCCTTTCATGGTAACGTCTCAGACTACAGCATAAAGGATTCATAGACATAAATATTGATGTTGATGTCGGGTGTTCTTTTTCCCTCTTCTTTTCCTTACATTGAAACTTTTGTTATCTGTTCTATTTTTTTATGATAGACTGAGATTGATAGTATTGAGCCCACTAATAGGATTGTATCTTTATTATCACTTCTATTTTTGCTGATGAATTCATTAAATGATAGTAAAGAGACTAGGTGGTCTACTTGGGGCTCGCAATAATCTCCGAGTGCCAGTCACGTCTAGGGTACCCTTCCGGGGTATGACATTACTTCAGGGTAATTCTGTGCTCTTTTTCTTCTGTCACCGATATCACTGCAGGACTTCTTCTTTTCACAACCATTTTGTGCAAATATTTGAACAACGAAATGTTGAGCTGGAACATAGTGGAAAGTCAATAAGTCGCCCACATCTAGACCATAGCCTGATGAAAATTTAGGCCATCCCTGCCAGAAAGAAAGTGAACCGTGATGGTACATACTATTACGCTCCATCGTTGTCCACTTGAGTCCTCAAGATAGCTTTTCTTATCAGTTGGGTGTGAAACAGATCGAGCAAACATTGGGGGGAACTGAAAAGAAAATGCAGAATTTAAAAATATTAAATACCATATATCATCCTTGGATGTCCTTTGAGATCTAATAGCACAACTACTTATAACACAAATACCAAAGAGAAGGTTAAGACTAACTAATGCGTTTATACAAGATATTTTCTATGGAAATAAAGCATGAAAATTGAATTGTTATGTGCATTATTACCCAAAGTCACAACATAGTTCATCACAAATTAAGTTGAATTTTTAGGGACTAGATTTCCCTTACTTGGAGACTATTTTTCTTGCAGTGTATGGATTACACACCCAAGTCATGTCGATATGGGTACGGCATTGCAAGTGAAGAGATCAAGCAGCTTAGCCAAATGAACAAAGCTTCTTCTTTAACAATTTGCTCTTTTGTATGAAAAAGTAATTTTTCTCATAAATAGTACTAAATATTTTTTTCTAAAAAAACTCTATAACTTCTTACTGCTAAAAACATGAAAACCCTCAAATTTAAGGGTCCAAGACACTTGCCTTTTTGTAACCCTATCGAGTCGGCCCTGGACTCATGACTCTAATACAAAAATTGGCCAATATAAGCTCTCAGTTGAAGCATAAGGATATCACCCACACAAAATATTTATCACAAGAATAACAAAATAAATACAAATATGGTGATTAAAAGTCAAAATTAACTATACATTTAAAAGAAGTACTTTAAACTAGGTCGAGAAAACAAATGTTAAGAAGGAATCACACTTTACAAGAAATTGTAAGTAATTTTTGTGAAACATTACTTTATAGAATGAAAGAACCCCCTTTCCATGAAGCAATGGGCAGTCCTTGTTGCACCGATCTGATGCTTCATTCTCGCATTCTATCTCCTCCCTACACAAAGTATGCTACCCAAACAACTTCTAAATCCTACATAGTATACTAATGTATCAACTAGAAATTCAAGTTTAGAAAAATAATACTCAATCTTTAAAAAGTACTCATTCCTAGAAAATGAAGAGTATTTCTACTAAATTACCCTTAATAAATACCTTGGAATGTTGTATTTCTTCAGTAATTTCTTGGTTATGTAAAACAAATGGAACGTTATGCACACTGCTACACAACAAGTAGAACCTGAAGATTCAGAATAAGCTAACTTAGAGATGGAAACCAAAATTGCTGGCATATAATAGCTTGAATCTTGAATAAGAATACTTAATTAAAGCAAACGCTAGGTAACATCACGACGACCCATCAATTTACTTGAATCAACTATATGCAAGTTCTATGGTCAAGTTATACTGAGGAAAAATTAGATAAATATAGGTGCGATCGATCGTAATAATTTTTTTTAGGTAAGGTAGCTCATCACCCAAATCAAATAAGCAATTGGCATATTTCTACTTAACCCCATTTGAAAATCATGGATATGACTGGTTAAAGCAACTAAAACTCAATGAGAAAAAGTAGAGGAAAAACAAACAAACAAAAAAAGAACTCTTCAAGTCTGATAAATACCTGAGGAGAATCCAAAAAATGAGGAAGGAGCAACTTTTGCTACAAGTAGCGGCCCAGCTTTCTCTGGGGCACTGTCCAAGTAAAACAGTCTTTTCGTTATTTTATTTTGTCAAAATCTAGTTTATATAATTGTGTCCTATGCAAAAAACGATCAGTGAGAAAGAGAGGTAAATCAAACTACTGTACCAAATAGGCTTTATATTATGGATGACAAATTTAGATGGTAGGATTTCTCGAATTTCTACCGTTCGTATATGGACTATGTTTTTATTTTTATTGCGAATTCACACAAAACGTATCTCTCCTAATCTTTGTCTTTCTCATTTTTTAATTTTTGAGAAGGAAAAATCATTTGTGTGTTCACACACATTATATATATCTTTTCTTTTATTTTCCTTCTTATTTTATATTGGTAAATGATTATTTCCGTTTGTTAACAATTTTTGGTTATTATATATTTGATTCTTAAAATTTTCCTAATTGTTCATTCAATATTTTTATCATTATCATTATCCTCATCCAAATATTTGATTGACCAAATCTTTATCAAAGTTTTGGTTCTTCATTTATGGATTCTTTGTTGTTCTTCTATAGACATATATGATATAAGCTTTCAACCAGTATCAGTCTCCAGATTTCATCAATCGTATCCTTTACTTGAGCATGTGCTAATGCTTATTATAGCCTTTATTGTTGAAGGATAGTCTAAAATGTAATATCTTGTTAGCTTATATGATTGCCCAGATCTATCTTTAAAAAGATGTACCTAGGAAAGAAATAATTATAACTTTCATCACACAATAAATGTTTAATGTTATCAAAATGTTTCTAACTAACAAGTCTATATTGAATCAATCTTCCATTCATAATTAAGTAGCGAATAACTATCCATGTAAGTGTTGCTTGTTATTGCACATGAGTATACTCATAATCTCGATTGGTAAGTCCTACCCAGATTTACTAAATTTATTTCATGAAGAATTGATTCTGGCATACTACAATAAATTTTAGAATATTCACATATTCAAAATACTTATTAGATTATGAGATTTTTCAAACTATCCAAGAAGCTTGACTAGATTGTATCCCTTAGAAGAATTATATTTTTTCATAATGAATGCCCATATATTGTGTGCATGTTTTATTTTTTGTTTTGCATAGAAGTACATATAGCCGACAAATTTCAAATATTTATTTCATGTAGTCTGTCATGCCCCAAGAAGATACCTTAGACGTGGCCGGCACCCAAAGACTATTGCTAGTCCCCAATTGAACCACTTGGCCTCATCACATTCATTCATTCATCATAACTAATCAATCAGCGGAAGGCTAACAATAATAAATCGCAATGTAAGTCTCAAAAGCATATAAATAAATCAGGCTAGTTTAAAAGAAGTAACTCAATATAATCTCCAATCAAAACTCGACTCTAGTATGCGAAGCCTCTATCGCTATCAATTGGTGTCAATGACATACCTATGGCTACCTCAACTCAAAAGTAAAGACAGTCTAAAATCTAAACTCTAATAGCTAGATGAAAATAAAATAGGATCCTCTAAAGTTTGGGAGGCTAACCAACTCAACTGACTGGAAAAAATGATTAACGATGCCCCTGTGACGATATCTAGTATTTGCCTCTGCATCATAAAATGATGCAGTCAAAATGAATTTCAATACATGGAATGTACGAGTAGGTAAATTGGTGAATGAAATATATAAAGGCAAAATAATAAAGACCAATATCAACTCAGAAGATACTCAATTAGAATGTCACATGTCTATCTAAAGCAACAATATAGAGTAAACAAATGACCCATCAATACCAATCAAACCTCATCAATCAACTCAACTAAGAGTATTGCCAGTGTGGGACCTATCTGGGAGTTTCTCTTCTCTGATAACAATTACTTATGAGCCAATAATTGTACAACAATCCCACTGATATTGCCACAGTTGTTCTGTACTTTCCAGTTAAAGAACGAATCAGATCCGCTGGGGATCAAGCCTCATCAAGGCCTGTATTTCTTTTGGGGACCTTAACTCAGGAGGGAACCTCTTATGTAATGATTCAATCGTCAACTACGCTTTGCGACATAGTTAATGAGCATGAGTTGGATCTACTCTTACTTATTTTGGTGCTCAATACTAATCCAAAGACTCAATGCTCATAAGACTCTTCATCTCAATCAATGATCTTAATTAGTCTCATAGAGACTCTCATCATCTCAATTAATCTTACAGATACTCTCATCATCTCATTAACTCAACTCAATTGGGCCTTTTGGCCTAATAACTCAATCATCTCATCAACTCAATTCTCATTTTGTAACTCAAGGACTCAGATAAATCATTAAGAAAAAGTCAATTAGATAAAACGCTAGAATTCAATTATGGATACTCATTGGACCATCAAGCTCTTTCAATTAATCATCATACTCACATCACAATCATAATCAACATTCTCAACTCAAGGCACTAGACTCAATTCCTAGTTTCATTCATGCATACTTTTACAAAGTCACATATAGGATTTTCTGTAAATAACTTATGTAAAATATATATTTGATAAATCAAGTTTGTGATGATCATCGACATATAAAAATATATATAAAGTATAAAATTTTGAGAAAACCTTTAAGAAAACATGCATGGAGACTCAATATACTCATAAACTTCTATTACCATCAATGGGGCACATGGATGGACATTCCGATTCTTTACTTTAGCTTACATATCTGGTTCGAAGCTTTGACACTCAATCTCGTAAGAACCCTCCTCGATTTCCTAAAATTCTCGCTTCTCTTCTATTCTATTTAGCCCTAGTCCTTCTTAGAACATAGAAAAGACTAAGAAATGGGGAATAAAAATATTTTTTCACTCAAAACAACCCAATTAGATCATGTTTCACATTTAGGAGTGGTTAGAAAAAGTATGGACTGCCCCTTATGAAAACTAAAAAAAATTCACCTTAGGGAGGCCTAGTTCGCATCGCAGACTGGGTATCTTTGCAGGGATATTCACCAAAAACTTTTTGATCAAGTTTTCCTATCCCATCGAAAATATTGGGATCACATCTATGTATGAATCTGCGACAAGTCTGTGATACGGAAATGTCGCGTACTCTTACTGGAATGCATTTTCGCATCGAAATATTATCTTTTGATCCAATTGTTCTAAAAATCAACCAAGACCATCTTACCACAAAATTTTTGTGTTGATTAGATTTCTTCTCTCAGATTTGCCAATAGAGCTTGGGAAGATGTGTTATGCGCACATCTCTATTCTAGAGATATATTGATAATTTTACCGAATGTTATATCATCTCCACCTTGGAATCTTTCATCGCTGAATGATGAGAAAGGATAGACATCAGGACATATATGGCAATAAAGACTCATCTTAATACTCACTCAATGAATCAAACTCTCAACTCTTTATTAATCTTAAACAATCTCTATTAAAACTCTAGAATAGATACATCAACTCAAGAATAGGAAAATCAATTCAAATAAGGAATAAGGAAATTACCATGAACAATCTCCTCATTAGACATGAATTGATGCGGGTAGTTAGCTCTCATCTCTTCCTTAGCTTCCCACATGTCTTCTCAATGAATTGATTTCTTCACAGGACTTTCACTGAGGCAATCTCTTTGGTTCTCAACTTGTGAACCTAACAATCAAGTATTTGGAGTGGAATTACCTCATAGGACAAACTATACTTCACTGCAATACTCTTAGTAGGGATTACAAACGAAGGATCTCCGAAGTATTTCTTCAACATCAATACGTGAAATATTGTATGAGTCGCATCTAGTTGTGAAGGTAACTCTAACTCATAAGCAACCTTCCCCATTCTCTTCACAATTTGATATTGGTTGTGGGTTAAGTCTATGAGGGATTGGAAAATGTTTAGAATGCCCCTCAAAAGATTTAAAATATTAAACTTCATTGGTACATGCAACACCTGTCATGTGCTTCAAAATGCCCTACAATCATAATTTTCATATATCTTAAAATTTGTGCATGATTTCTGAAATCCGACTTCATATTCTTGATCGGGGGGAAAATTGAGTGGGGAATGGGTAAAACCCAGATTTTAGAAGATCCATAGTGAAAAATAATTTTTGCTAATTTATGATTTCAAGTGGCTTTGGGTACCCAGGATGAGACTCGCCTGGAGTGGGCCATAGTGTATTTGGGCACTACGTGCCCGATCCGTATCACACCTGGCTCGTGGACCAGCTCAAAATTTTCCCCAGTTTTCTTATTTCATCCAAATGCATTGGTGTAATAATCCAATACCTATTTAAAAGTGAAATCCTCCATATTTAGTCATTTTAAGCTGTAGAACACACAAAACCCTCTCTAAATCCTCTCCAAGACTATCAAAATCTTGATTCAAATTTAAGGATCTCAAGGAAACCTTTGGATTTCAAGGACCCAATCCAAGATTTAAATCTCCTTCAAGTTTACTCCAAGAAATTTTCAAGTTTAGGTATGTGGTTCTTCATCCATGGGTCCTTTCGACCATGGAGTCCAACCTTCTCATTTTATGAAAATTATATCATTTCAAGTTGTATCAGTTATGGGTATATTTTACTATGAATTATGAACATAGATTATCATGGAGTTTATCAAGTATTCATTGATTATGCATAAATATCAATTTTAATCTCATGCCATGAGTTGATTTATAGCTATTTAAGTTGTGCATGATGTGAACTATGAAAACTATGAACTATTGTACATTTTGAGATGAATTTGAAAATACCAAATGAGGGTTTTACTACAACATTAGTGGGTTGATTTGAAT
>JAOTQR010089984.1:3537-33329 GCA_025774065.1 Solanum ossicruentum
TAGAAGATCAATAATAATGAATCATATGTGATTTTATGTCATGGAACACTCCTCAAATACTTAATGAATTGTTCCCACGCTGCACTAACGGACACTCTATGTGTTTGCTGGAAGTTGTTGATGCAATCCTTGAGCTTCAACTTCTTACATGTTTGAAAGTATCTCTCTAAGAAATCTTTCTACAATTCCGCCCATGAAGATATTGAGTTGAATGGGAGTTCTAATAACTATATTATTTCCTTGGCAGTAAGAGACAATGGAAAGACAAGGAGCCTAATGGTATCCATGTATAATTTTTGATTTCCCATCATGCTTTTATAGATGAGCAACATATTGTGCAAGAGGTTATGTGGATGCTCAGATGGTAACCCTAAAAATAGCCCTTGATGTTGTAACATTTGCAGCAACCCGCTTCATATGATGAACTTAGTATCTAGTGGTGCTGGTGGTGGTAACACAATGGTACCTTTGACCTCTATCGTGATTAGATTAAGTCCATAGTTATTTTGTGCAACAACCAAATTTCTTTTCACTAGAGGGCAGTTCACCACATGAGGTGAAGGTAGGTTTGGTTCATTTAAGAGTGGGTTCTGATACATGTTTTCCTTTATTCTCTGAAGCTAGTCCATTGCATCATTGAAGTTGCTCAACCTGACTACTCAAAGCCACAAGAGGTGGTCGTCATCAGTATAATAATCTAACTTTAGAGATTAGGGTAGATCCCACAGGGAATTGTTGTTCAAGGAAGAAGTGACTCATTGGACCAAGTAATTGTAGGATTTAGGGGTCGTAATAATCAAAATGAGAGTTCAGCTAAACAAGTTCT
The DNA here is from genome assembly GCA_025774065.1 of Solanum ossicruentum. NCBI lineage: Eukaryota > Viridiplantae > Streptophyta > Magnoliopsida > Solanales > Solanaceae > Solanum > Solanum ossicruentum. The sequence goes on from JAOTQR010089984.1 coordinate 4,364, forward strand.
AAATAATGATTTCAATAACAATTAATGGAGGATGTTGGGGATATGCAAATATCGGAATCGATCTAACAGTTGGGTCTAGATACTTGAATAAATGAGTTGGTATTGAGTGAATAACCTAGGTTGTTTGTAACCCAAATCAGCTATGATACATGGGTGTTTTGTACGAATCAACCAAAAAACCATACGGGGACCTCCAAGGACACGCTTGACCTAAGAAGTCTAAACCCCTAATGTCTTGGCCTTTGAATCTATGGTTGTGGGCTTCAATTGAAGCCCCAAGAGGTTTCCGACCATTATATCAATTCGACACTCTAATAGTTCCGATAAGGCAACAATCAAACATCTAAAGTAAAACCCTAAATTTCCAACCTTGAAATTATAGATTATTCATAGGAAGGAATCTAAATTCACCCAAATCAACTACAGATAAGTCAAGATATCAAAGACCCAATAAATAAATCAAAGACACATATCAATAGCACAACCCCAATATAGGGGTTTTAGCCACACATGCTAGCAATTAACGATTGAATACCATACATAGCAGCAGAAGTCATGGGTAACAAGATTGAGTACAAATTAGTTGATTATCACTGGACAATCTTCTCCAATTTAATGCCCAAGAGCTTTAAAACCCTAGCCCCCTTGTACTCTAAGAGGAAAGTTCTACGTACTACTACAGAAAACAACAAAAACAACAACAATATACCTAGCGAATCCCACAAGTGGGGTCTAGAGAGGGTGTAATATACACAAAGCTTACCACTACTTCGAGGTAGAGAGGCCGTTTCCTGGGAACCCTTGTCTCAAAAACCCATTATTAGAATAAATTAAATATGGAAAGAATGGAAAAGAAAAGAAAGGAAACAGAAAGGATGACTAATAATGCAAAGCAATGATTGAAAGTAAATACAATAAACTAACACACATAAGATAAATACTGACACCATAGAATATAAAGACCCGACTAATCCTACTAACCTATCCATACCAACCAATTAGCCTTTTACTCTAATCCGTGACCTCTACTCCTTTGTATTTAAAGTCATGTCCTCGGTGAGATCAAGTTTCTCCATATCTTGTCTTATCACCTCCCCTAATACTTTTTTCATTCTACCTCTACTCCTCCATATAACTCCCAAATCCAACCTCTCGCACCTCCTGACAGGAGCATCGATACTCCTCTGCGTATGTCCAAACCATCTTGCTTCCCTCATCTTGTCTGCCACCGGGGCCACCGCCAGCTTCTCTTGAATGGTCTTATTTCTAATATTATCACTCCTTATGTGACCACACATCCATCTCAACATCCTCATCTCTGCGATCTGCATCTTCTGAACATGTGCATTTTTTATTGGCCAAAGCTCCACCCCATATAACAAAGATGGTCTAACCACCATTCTATAAACCTTACTATTGAGTTTAGGCAGTATATTCTTATAGCACAATACTCCAGAGGCAAGCCTCTATTTTGTCCATGCTGCACCAATACAATGTGTGACATCATTATCGATGTTGTCTCTACACTAGATGATGGATCCCAAATACTCAAAGTTTTCCCTCTTAGGGATAGATTGAGTGGCCAACCTCACATAAATACCTGCTTTATCTCTCGCAACACTGAATTTGTACTCTAATTATTCTATTTTGGTCTTGCTCAATCTGAATCCTTTAGACTCCAAGGTGTGTCTCCAGACCTTGAACCTATCATTAACTTTAGTCTGAGTCTCATCAATCAATACAATATCATCATCAAATAGCATACACCATGGAATCTCCTCTTGGATATATCACGTCAGCACATCTATCACCAAGGCAAACAGAAAAGAGCTCAACACAGATCCTTGATGAAGCCCCATCTTAATAGTAAAATACTCTAAGTCTCCTCCCACCATTCTTACCCAAGTTTTGGCTCCATCGTACATGTCCTTTAACAGCCTAATATTGTCACTACCTAAGCCTAGGGCCTAGACATGACACTATGAATGGGAACTCGAAAGGACCTTAAACAAGTCTCATAGCATATCAATCACACATCCTATGTTGTGGAAGAAAAATATACAACAACAAGAGATATAGTAAAAGGGAAGAGGGACTAAGGGAAGTCTTTGATAATCATAAAAGCATATAAGAGTCAAGCTCATAGTCCAGTGAAAGGCTGATTTTTTGAATTTACATCTAGAAACTGTCAGACGAGCCGTGGAATTTTGTATGAGTTATGGATAAGGTTCCGTACCCTGAAGATCAAAATGTAAAATTTTCTAGAAAGTCATTAGACGGAACCCTGTACGGCTCATAAGTCTAAATACAGCCCGTAGAAAGGTCTTGTAGAAGCTATACCAAATTTTGAATAGTGAAGATTATGAAGCCACCGTACGAACCGTAAAACTTAGTATGGCCCATAACCCTACCCGTAATGCCTGCCAAATTCAGCTTTCCTATTTTCTTTTGCACTTGTATTTTAGGTATTATAAATAGGTTTTTTAGTTATTTTCATCAAGGAATAAAGGAGAACAACCGAAAAAAAAGAGAGAAGTGCTTAGAAACACTTGGAACACAACTTTGTGATTTTCATCAATACTTTGTGATTTCTTGTGAAGAGTTTGAGATTTCTTGTTCTTAAATTCATCTTTATAAGTGCACAATTATGTTACTCCATATCACGATTATTGCATCTACAATTATTATACATAGTTAAATCCACAACTAAAGTTGTGGGAACCATGAAGAACTAACAAGGTAAAACCAGATAATTTTTAATTCTTAGAAAGTGTGCGTGATGTATCAATTAATTCTTTTTTATTTTGATTTCTTTTTAACGGCGGCCAATGTTAAAACTCGCCTAGTTTTTACTGACTGGATTAAGGTAGTAATGAATGGGAAAGGAAATTAATTAACAGGATTTAATTGATTTCTTCTTATCTAATCAACCAAATTGGATCAAGGGGAGGTTGTGCCGGGAAAATAGGTAAGGGTTAGTGATGTTACACTGCAGAAACTGATCAAATCACATAGTGAAATTTACCTCTCGCCAAGATCAAAGAGTTTGGTAAACTTAACGTACTGTTCTGCATGCAACACAGTAGAAAAGATTATGATTATCTGGTAGTATTGACTATAGATTTAGGAAATCACATGGACACAATAACCTAGTTACTCTTCTCACTGGCTTCATAACACTTGTTCTAGTTTAGGTTTACTTTAACACCTGATAAAATTATCAAAATACCCCTAGAGGAGAGATATGCACGTAATGCACTGTCCCATAGTCTGATGGCAAATCTAAGACTAGAGATATGATCAGCATGAAAATTTGAGTGGGAAATGGTCTCAGTTGATTATTCCAAGGTGCTCTCAGTTCATTTTGTGATTATTTGAGTGGGAAATGGTCTCAGTTCATTCTAGACATTATTCAACCCCTCCTAAACTTAAAACCTGATCAAAATAGGTCATTTTGAGCATGAAAAGGGTTCTAAATTCTAAGTCCTTCTAAGTTTACTAGGGCTTGAGGGATGAGAGGAAGAGCTTGAGATTGAAGTGTTCAACAGAGAATTCTTGAAGGTTGATTGGTAAAGATCGACACAAGATCTGTAAGGCTAAACAAAATCATGAGATTGTTCTCCCATGTGCCTCGTAGATGTTCATAGATGAGTTGAGAGTCCATGAGTCCACATATATGATTCTTGAATAGTTTCTTGAAGATTTTCTTGTAAATTATATTAATTACATGTATTTTCTTATGATGATCATCATAATTTTGTTTTCTTGAATTGATTACTTTTCATGAGATATTGCATAACACTACATGTTAACTATTGAAAGTATGCATGAATGAACCTAGGGATTGAGTCTAGAGTATTGATATAAGAATGTCGATTGTGATTGTGATGTTAGAATGATGATGAGTTAATAGAACTTAATAGTCTTGTGAGTATCCATAAATGACTCTAATGATTTATCTATTCGATTGTTACCTAATGATTGTCTTAAACCTTAAGCTACTGATTGAGATGTTGATTGATAAGATCATGAGAGTCTCTATGAGTTTGATTAAATGATGAGTGCCTCCACAAGGCTGATTGAGATGATTTGATTAGATTGATTATCTCATGAGCATTGAGTCTTGGGAGGAGTATCGAGCATCGAAATAGGTAAGAGTAGAACTAACTCACACTCATTAATTATCTTGCCAAGTGTAAATAAGGATTAGAACCATCACATTACATTGAGGATTCCTCTTTATAGAGTCCCTAAAACAATAGATAACTTGTTAATTTGTTGGGGTCCCTAGTGGATTCGGTTCGTTCTCTACCTGGCAAGTATAGAATGGTGTGCCAATAACGGGGGCTTGTTGTACAATCACTAGCTCATAAGTGATTGTTGCCGGATAAGAGAAACTCCTAGAAAGTTCCCATACTGAGTACTTTGAGTCGAGATGAGAGTAGATGAGTCTGATTTGATTAATGAGGTTTGATTGGTTGATGGGCCACTTGTCTACTCTTTATTCTTGCTATAGATGGACACTTGACATTTTGATTTGCTTATTATTTTGAGCTGATTTTATTTACATATTATTCTACTTGTTTTCTATTTCATTCAACTATTTTATGTACCATACATTACACGTTCTGACATCACTCGGTGTTGTATCATTTCATGATGAAGATACCGGTGTTAGGTATCGTCAATAGGTATATTATTGAGGATTTAAGATGGTTAGATGATTGGTGAACCTCCCTTACTTCAGAGGATTCATTACATTTATTTCATCTTGCTTATAGAGTTAGACTTGATTAGCTTTATTTTTTATTTGAGTTAGCCATGGGTTTGTCATTGGCACCATTTGATAGTGATAAAGGCTTCATAGACTAGAGTTGAATGTTGATGTTAAGATTTGTGAGCTAGTTTCTTTCTACTAGCCTTTTTATTTATAAAAATATTTTGAGACTGGATGAGATGTGCCCATTTACTTTCTTTTGTCTTCCGCTGATTAGTCTAGTTTATTAATTGAGTGAATGTGATGAGGCCAAGTGGTTCGCTTGGGTATAAACAATAGTCTTTTGGTGCCGACCACGTCTAGAGTACCCTCTCGGAGCGTGAAAAATTTGGTATCAGAGGACAAAGTTCAAAAGTCCTAAGGAATCTATGAAGCGGTATCTAGTAGAGTCCTTATTATTGGTGTGAAGAACTTCACATCCATAATAGGGAGGCTATAGGACATTATGAATTGTTTCACTTATTTCATGATTCTAAATCCTGCAATAAAGTTATGTTCTATGAAAATCTCTCTTCTAATTCATGCTTTTCGCATTGCAAAGTTGTGATCATGCCTCCCAATAGAGCCGTCAGAGGTAGAGGACATCACGCTAGGAAAAATGTTAACCCACCTGAGCCTTAAGGACATGAGGACCCTATGGACCAAGCTATCCTTGTTGAACAACCCCCGCAAGATGAGCTCTCCAATGGTGAACATCAGCAGGCTATTCAAACCTTAGCCTAGGCTGTAATAGCAGCTGCTACAAGGCAAGTAGCAAGACGATAGGATGCACATGAAACATCTAGAGTCTGCAATTCTTGAGGGTGAATCCACCTGAGTTCACAGGTTTTACATCCACTAAGGATCCTGAGAAATATGTGGAGGAACTGTAGAAAGTATTCCATGTGATGCATGTGCCTGATGCTGACAGCGTTAAACTAGCAGCTTACCAACTCAAGGGTGAGGCCAGACTATGGTTCAACCAATGAAAAAGGGAAGAGGAGAGAATGCCCCATTATTGACTTATAGAATGTTTGAGGAAGCCTTCTTGAGGCATTTCTTTCCATGAGAATGAAAAAAGAGGCCAAGGTAAGAGAGTTCTAGAATCTGAAACAGAGCTCTATGACTGTGCAAGAGTATAGGCTTAAGGTCACTCAACTATCTTGATATGCTCCGAATATATTGCTGACATGAGGGGGTGAATCAGGATGTATATTGATCGGATAAACAGAGGGCCAAAGAGAGATGAGAGGGGAGAGATACTTCTGAGTGATATGGACATTGGGAGATTGATGAAATTTGTGCAAAAAGCTGATAAGAAGAGAAAGAACGACAGAGGGGAGTTCATAAGTAAGAAGGCAAAAATTTCTAGTCATGAAGTTGGAAAAAGGGGGAATAGTAATAGATTTTGATCAGGGCCAACACCAACATCTGCTACTGAACTATGCCCAGAGTCAGGAATGATCAGAGGTCTCAAAATGTTGGAGCCTATGAATCTCAGTCACAAGCTAGTATGGCTCAAGGTTCACGGGGTAAACCACTATGTGGTACTTATAGCAAATTACACATGGGTAAATGTCCCAAAGGGAGTGATGTATGCTACAAGTGTGGCCAAGTGGGTCCTACTAGAGAGAATTTCCAAAGTGGGCTGACCGGGCTCAATCTTTTGTACTAGCCCTATCAGCTAGAGGAACCCAGAGAGGTACTACATAAAGCGCAAGCGGAGCTACAAGCCGTTTATATACTATGGGTAGTCGTCAAGATCAGAAGAACTCCTAGATATTGTGGTGGGTATGATTCAATTCTTTTCTCTTGATTGGTATGTTTTGATGGATCCTGGTGCCATCTTATCATTTGTAACTCCTTATATGGCCAGTAGATTTGATAAAACCCCTAAGACTCTCCTTGAACCCTTTGATGTTTCTACTCTAGTGGGTAAGTCTATTGAGCTGAGAGAGTCTATGAGCTTGTGTAGGGTCCATCCATCCTAGGGATACTATTATCAATCTAGTTGAGTTAGAGGTAAGTGATTTAGATGTGATCATTGGAATTTATTGGCCTCATGTTTGTTATGCCTCCGTTGATTGTAGAGCCCGAACCATTAAGTTCAGATTCCTAAATGAAGCAATTTTAAAGTGGAAGGGTGATTCTATTGCACCTAAGGAAAATTATATCTCATATCTTAGAGCTAGAAAGCTAATTTCCAAAGGTTATCTTCATCACCTTGTGCGAGTGAAATCTGATGATGTTGAGTCCGCCCGGATTATGAGTGAGTTTCCTGAAGTATTCCTTGAGGATCTGCCTAGAGTCCCTCTTGATAGGGAGATCGACTTTGGGATTAATGTTCTTTTCAATACCCAGTCTATCTCAATTTCATCTTATAGGATGGCCTCTGCTGAGTTAAAAGTGTTGAAAGAACAATGGAAAGATCTGTTAGAGAAGGGTTTTACATGGCCGATTTTGGGGTGCCCCTGTCCTCCTTGTGCGAAAGAAAGATGGATCTCTCAAAATATGTATTGACTATAGGCAACTGAACAAGGTCACAATAAAGAATAAATATCCTCTTCCAAGGATAGATGATTTGTTTGACCAACTTCAAGGTGCCTCTTATTTCTCCAAGATAGACCTCACATCTAGCTACCATCAATTGAAAGTGAGGGAATGTGATATTCCAAAGATAGACGTCAGATCTGTCTACCATCAGTTGAAAGTGAGGGAATGTGATATTCCAAAGACAGCCTTTGGGACTAGATATGGCCATTTTGAGTTCTTGGTCATGTCTTTTGGGTTGACGAAAGCACCTGCAGCCTTCATAAACTTCATTAATAGAGTGTTCAGACAATATCTTAACATGCTTCTGATTGCTTTCATCGATGACATTCTGGTGTATTCTAGAGAAGAGGAGGAGCATGCAAATCACCTCAGAGTTATCTGCTAAACACTTAAAGAGCATGAGTTGTATGCGAAATTCTCGAAATGTGAGTTCTAGCTTAAGTCAGTTGAATTCCTAGTCCATGTTTTCTTCGGCGATGGTATTTGAGTGGATGCCCAAAATATTGAAGCGGTTAAAAACTAGCCTAGACCGACCTCTCCGAGTGACATAAGAAGTTTCTTGGGGTTTGCAGGCTATTATCGGAGCTTTATTGATGGATTTTCTTCCCTATCTGTACTATTGACTAAACTGACTTAGAAAAAGGTCAAGTTTTAGTGGTCCGATGAATATGAGAAAAGTTTCCAAGAGTTAACGGCGAGACTGACTACTACATCGGTCTTAACATTGCCTGATGGAACAGAGGCCTTTGTAATCTATTGTGATGCTTCCAGACAACTTAAGGTTCATGAGAGAAACTATTTGACCCATGATCTTTAGTTGGCAGTCACTACTTGTATGGAGTGCATGTGGTTGTGTTCACCGACCACAAGAGCTTCTAGCATGTCTTCAATCAGAAGGAGCTCAACCTGTGACAGAGGAGATGGTTGGAGTTGTTCAAGGATTATGACATGAGCATTCTCTATAACCCAGGTAAAGCTAATATTGTTGCTAACCCTCTTAGCAGGTTGTCAATGGGTAGCACAGACTATATTGAGGAATGAAAGAAGGATACTGATGAAGAGAGGGAAAGTGATAGCCTATGCTTCCAGACAACTTAAGGTTCATGAGAGGAACTATTTGACCCATGATCTTGAGTTAGCAGTCACTACTTATATGGAGTGCATATGGTTGTGTTCACCGACCACAAGAGTTTCCAGTATGTCTTCAATCAGAAGGAGCTCAACCTGCGACAGAGGAGATGGTTGGAGTTGCTCAAGGATTATGACATGAGCATTCTCTACCACCCAAGTAAAGCTAATATTGTTGTTAACCCTGTTAGCAGGTTGTCAATGCGGAGCACATCCCATGTTGAGGAATGAAAGAAGGAGCTAGCTAAAGAAGTGCATTGATTGGCTCGATTGGGAGTTCAACTGGAGAAGAATGATAAGGGTGCAGTCAATGTTTAGTACGGGTCTGCTTCATCTTTGGTGGTAGAGGTGACATAAAAGAAATACCAAGATCCTACTATACTTTAATTGAAGGAGGTTGTCCACAAACAAAAAGTGATGATCTTCTCCAAAGGGGGAGATGGGTTGTTAAGGTAGCAGAGTAGATTGTGTGTTCCAGATATGGATGTTATTCGAAATAGAATCATGGTTGAACCCCATAGCTCTAGATATTTCATTCATCCTGGCTCTACCAAGATGTACCACGACTTGAGGGGAGTCTATTGGTGGAGTGGAATGAAGAGATCTGCTGAGTTTGTTTCTAAGTGCCCTAATGCCGAACAAGTTAAAGTTGAGCATCAAAGACCATGTGGATTGGAAAAAAACTTTGAGATTCCTAAATAGAAGTGGGAGATGATCAACATGGGCTTCATTACTAGTCTATTGAGTCTCGAAAGTAACATGATTTGATCTGGGAGATCGTGGATATGATACCAAATTTGCTCATTTCTTAGAAGTTAAGACAACCAACACTGCAGAGGAGTATGCCAGGTTGTACCTCCAAGAGATTGTAAGGTTGGATGAAGTTCCCTTTTCCATCATCTTGGATAGAGGAGAACAATTCACCTCCCAATTCGAAGATCTTTCCAGAAAGGATTGGGTGCTAAAGTGAATCATAGCAAGACCTTTCATCCACAGACATGGTCAGGCAGAGCGTGTAATCCAAACATTAGAGGATATGTTTAGAGACTGTGTTCTTGATTTCAAAGGGAATTGGGATGATCACCTACCATTGATTGAATTTGCATATAACAATAGTTATCATGCAAGCACTCAAATAGCTTCCTATGAAGCCTTGCACGAGAGGAGGTATAGATCACCAATTAAGATGTTTGAGGTTGGAGAAGCGGAGTTGATTGGGCCTGATCTTATTCATCAATCAATGGAGAAGGTTAAGCTCATTAAAGAGAGGTTGAAGACTGCACAAAGTCACCATAAAATCCTGCATCGATTTGACGAGAAGAGACTTTGAGCTCGAGGTAAATGATTGGGTGTACTTGAAAGTGCCACCTATGAAGGGTGTCATGAGATTTCAAAGAAGGGGAAATCAAGTCCTCGCTATATTGAACATTATCAGATTGTGAAGAGGATTGGGAAGGTTGCTTATGATTTAGAGTTGCCTTATGAATTAGATGGTATTCATCTAGTGTTCCATGTTTCAATGTTGAAGAAGTGCTTGAGAGATCCTACCTTGGTGATCCCTGTTGAGAGAATTGGAGTGAAGGATAGCATGACCTACGAAGAGATTCTGGTTCAAATCCTTCATTTTCAGGTTTGCAAGTTGAGAACCGAATAGATCTCCTCAGCTAAAGTCCTGTAGAGAAATCAATTCATTGAGAAAGACGCAAGGAAAGCTGAGTAAAGATGAGAGCCAAATATCCACACCTATTCATGCCCATTGATAAGAATGTTGAAGGTAATTTCCTTACCCTTAAGATAAATTGATTGATCTATTATTAAGTTGACATGTTTATTCTTAAGTTTGAATAGAGTTGATTGAGATGGATGAGTAATGGAGAGTTTGATTGATTGATGTGAGTATTTAGATGATTCTTGAGCCAACTTGTGCCTTTATTATCCACCTTTACTCATCATTCGATGATGAATGATCCCAAGGGGGAGATGATGTAACACCCAGTAAAATTATCAAAATACTCCTGAGGAGATATGTGTGTAATGTGTCTTCCCATGCCATGATGGTAAATACGAGACCGAATATACGATCAACAGGAAAAATTGAGTGAAAAAATGGTCTCGGATATTTTTAGAGGAACTGAATCAAATGATAATTTTTTGATCCGAAAACCTGAAATAGTGTTATGTGCGACAGAGGTGCGTTCTGCCCCTATCACGGAGATGGACCTTTTTTTCAATTTTTCGAGGGGATTGGGAAAACTCATTTGAAAAATTTTTGGAAAAAAATATATATGTGTGTGCCCAGTCCCTGACTGGGTTATTTTGAGGTGAAAGTTTTTCTTTATTTTGTGTGGGCATTCTAGGTATTTTTCAACCCCACCTAAACTCAAAACATGATCAAAATATGTCATTTAGAGCATAAAAAGGGTTCTAAACCCCCATTCTAAGTCCTTTCTAAGTTCTTAAAGAGACTAAGGCTTGAGTTAATAGAAAAAGAGCTTGAGATTGAAGAGTTCAAAGGAGAATTCTTGATGTTTGATTGGTAAAGCTTCAAACTAGGTATTTAAGGCTAAATGAAAGCATGTGATTGTTCTCTCATGTGCTCCATAGATGGTCATAGATAAATCGAGAGTACATGAGTCCCCATACATGATTCTTGAATGGTTTCTTGAAAATTAGACTAATTACATGTATTTTCATATGTTGATTATCATCATAAACTTGTTTTCTTGAATTGAATACTTTTTATGAGATATTGCATAACCCTACATGTTAATTTTTGAAAGCATGCATGAATGAACCTAGGAATTGGGTCTAGATCCTTCAATTAAGAATGTCGATTATGATTGTACTATAAGAATGATGATGAGTTTATAGAAGTTGATAGCCCTGTGAGTATCCATAAATGATCTCTAATGATTTATCTATTCGATTGTTCACTAATGATTGTCCTAAACCTTGGGCAACTGATTGAGATGTTGATTGATGAGATGATGAGAGACTCTATGAGACTGATTGAATGATAAGTGCCTCCATGAGGCTGATTGAGATGAATTGATTAGATTGATTATGTTATGAGCATTGAGTCTTGGGAGAGTATCGAGCACCGAAATGGGTAAGAGTAAAATTAACTCTCACTCATTAACTACTTTGCCAAGCGTAAGTGAGGATTAGAACCATCACATTACATTAAGGTTCCCTCTTGATATAGTCCCTGAAACAGTAGAAGACTTGTTTATTTGTTGGGGTCCCTAGTAGATTCGATTCGTTCTCTACCCAGCAAGTATAAAATGGTCATGGAAACAATGGCGTCTTTTTGTACAATCATTGGCTCATAAGTGTTTTTTTCGGATAAGAGAAACTCCCAAAAATGTCTCATACTGAGTACTCTGAGTCGAGATGAGATCAGATAAGTTGAGTTGAGTCCCTTTATGATTCTGATTTCATTGATGAGGTTTGATTGGTTGATAGGTCCTTTGTCTACTCTTTATTCTTGCTTTAGATAAACACTTGACATTCTGATTTAATTTTGTTAGTATTTTGAGTTGATGTTATTTCTATATTGTTCTCCCTATTTCTATTTCATTCAACTATTTTATATACCGTATATTCCACATACTTATGCCACTCGATGCTAGATCATTTCATAATGAAGGTATAGATGTTAGAGATCGTCAACAGGTGCATCATTTAGGATCTGAGACATTCAGCGGATTGGTGAGCCTCCCTTACTTCAGAAGATTCAGTATATTTATTTCATCTTGCTTATAGAGCTAGACTTGATTAGCTTTTTTTTATTTGAGATAGCTATTGGGCTATCATTGGCACTGCTTGATAGTGATAGAGGCTTCATAGACTAGAGTCAAATGTTGATGTTAAGATTTGTGAGCTATTTTCCTTTTACTAGCCTTTTAATTTTAAATATTGTTTTGAGACTGGATGAGATGTGCTCATTTACTTCCTTTGGTCTTCCGCTGATTAGTAGAGTTTATTGATTGAATGAATGTGATAAGTCCAAGTGGTTTGGTTGGGGACTAGCAATAGTCTCTGGGTGTCGGCCACATATAGGGTACCCTCCCGGGACTTGACAATTACTTTTTGCAAATTACAAAACCCCCTCCCCTTCATGAGATAAGTAGGTCAGATGTCGACTCAGTTGAACCAGCCCCAGAAAGGTACATTGCCCAGCAACACAGTTTAGAACCCAAAGAATGAGGGGCAATGTATAGTGGTGACTACACATGGGGGCAAACAGACATTTACCCTCGGATGCCGATTGATGATGATGATGTTCATGAGGAGATAGTTGAGAGCAAAGATGTAGTGATCGGAGATGTTCATTCCAAGGATAGGGAACGTGAGGCTATAGTTACACCATAGAGGTTGAAACCTATTCCTAGACCTCCCCTTCCTTTCCCTCAATGACTCAAAAAGAAGGAGAAGGAAGGTAAATTCCAACACTTCATGTCAATGCTAAAGCAACTCTCCATCGACATCCCTCTCATTGAGGCATTAGAGAAGATGTCTGGGTATGCAAAGTTCATGAAGGACTTGGTCACAAAGAAGCAGACTACAAGATAGGAGCTCTCTTAAGAGCTTCAATATTGTAGTGCGATAGCTATACGGTCCATAGTGCAAAAGTGAGAAGATCACAAAGCGTTCACCATACCTTGCACCATTGGAGATATTGAATTTGCAAGGGCATTATGTGATCTAGGTGCCAACATAAATTTAATGCCCCTTGCGGTATTCAAGAAGCTAGGATTGGGAGCCCCTACTCTTATGAGCATGCAATTGTCGATGGCTGATAGAACAGTGAAAAATCTTGTAGGGATACTATATGACCTCCTTGTCAAAGTGGAGAAATTCATATTCCTCGCAGACTTTGTGATCCTTGACTATGAGGTTGATTTCGAAGTCCAATCATCTTGGGAATGCCACTCTTAACCACCGAAGGAGCACTGGTAGATATAGAATTGGGCCAACTTAAGTTCTGATTGGGTAAGAATGAGGTCCTCTTCAATGTCTGCCAACATACAAAGACAAATGATGATTTGAGGGCAGTCACTATCATTGAAGGCGTTGATGTGGTGGAACCAGGGTACCAATTTAAAAAAAAAACTAGGTGTCGACACTTTAGAGGCAGTGTTAATGAATTTTGAGAGTGAGGGATTCCCAGACTATGAGGAGACTGTAAATGCCTTACGGGTATCTGGTTTCACTAGGTGCCAAGATAAGCTTAAATTGGACTTGAAAAATCGAGAGTCACCACCTACTAGACCGTTTTTTGAGGAATCACTGGTGTTGGAATTGAAGGCTCTTCCATCCCATCTAAGGTATTTGTTTTGGGGTGCTAATAATACTTTTCCTGTCATTGTTATTACAGATCTTAGTGATGAACAAGTAAATGCATTGATTGCAATGCTCAAGCAGTTTAGAAAAGCTATTGAATGGACATTTACGGACATCATTGGCATCCCACCTAGGGTGCAAACTCACAAAATTCAACTAGTTAAGGACTAGTTGAGCATTAAGCACCAAAGGAATCTCAACCCACCTATGCAAGAGGTCGTGCGCAAGAAATCATCAAGTAGTTATCTTGGACATTGAGATGTTCATGCAAAGCATTCTTTTCTACCCTATGTAGGCGACACAAGCTACGGAGCTGTAGACTTCAGACCTGGATGCAAGTGTGATATATCCAATCGGTGACAATGAATGGATGAGCCCAGTACAGTGTGTTCCAAAGAAGGGAGGCATCACCGTGGTCCCAGATACTAGCAATGAGTTGGTCCCTTTGTAACTATTCACTGGATAGGGTGTGCTTAGATTATAGAAAGTTCAATGCATCAACTGAAAAGGACCATCTCCCCATGTTGTTCATGGACCAGATGCTAGATTGCTTGGCATGAAAGGCCTGGTATTGCTTTCTTGATGGTTGTTATGTCTACAACCAGAACTCTACCGCTCTAGAAAACAAGAGAATGACGATCACCTATCCTTATGGTACCTTCACATTCAAAAGGATGTTAGTTGGGTTGTGTAATGCACCAAAAATATTTTAAAGATACATGATGTCTGTCTTCTCAGAATGGTGGAAGGTGCTATAGAGGTACTCATGGATGACTTCAGTGTGGTTGGTGACTCTTTTGAAGACTTTATGAAACATATCTACTGGTGGTGCTTCGAAGACGTGAAGAATGTCATCTAGATCTAAATTGGGAAAAGTGTCACTTCATGGTGAAGAAAGGCATTATGTTGGGGTGCACAATCTTTATCAAGGGTATTGAGGTGGATAGAGCCAAAGTGGAGGTAATCAAGAAGCTTTCCCTACCCATCTTTGTTAAGGGTGTGAGGAGTTTCTTAGGCCATACAAAATTCTATAGGTGCTTTATAAAGGACTTCTCAAATATACACACCCCTTGTGCAAACTACTTGAGAAGGATGGTAGGTTTGTGTGTGATGATGCATGCCTAAAAGGGTTCGAAGGGTTGAAGTAGAAGTTGATTTCAACTGCTATTATCGTTGCTCCAGACTGGTCAAAGCCCTTTGAGATAATGTATGATGCAAGTAGGGTTGCACTTGGTGTAGTTTTGGGACAACACAGAGAGAAGATCCTACATCCCATATATTATGCCAGTAAATCCCTAAATGTAGCCCAGAAAAACTAAATTATCACAGAGCAATAGTTACTTGCAGTGATCTTTACGTTCGAAAAATGTAGGTCTTATCTTTTGGGAACCAAAGGCACTGTATATACTAACCATTCAGCATTGCGCTACTTGATGGTGAAGAAGGATGCAAAACCTAGATTGATTCGATAGGTACTTCTTCTTCAAGAATTTGACTTTGATGTGATTGATAGAAAGATGAGTGAAAATAAGGAAGCAGACCACTTTTCCAGATTAGAGGACGAGTCCATCGCAAAGTTTGATGATGGGGTAGAGATTAATGATTCATTCCCTGATGAGAGAGTGATAGAAGCATCTCATGACTTCATACCATGGTTTGCAGATTATGCGAACTATTTGGTTAGTGATATTGTGTCCCCGGACTTGACTACTCACTAGTCACAAGTTTATACTTGATGTGAGGAAGTTTTATTGGGATGATTCATACTTGTTTCATATATGTGCAGATAGGATTATTCGTTGTTATATTCCTGAGGTCAAAATGTTTCACGTATATGCAAATGGGATTATTCGTCATTGTGTTCCTGAGGTCAAAATGATAAGGAATCTAGAGGTGTTCCACTCATCCTTAGTGGGCGTCCATCATAGTGGTATTTAGACAACATATAAGATCTTACGGTATGGCTATTATTGGCCAACCATCCACCAAGATGCCCATGACTATGCCAAACCGTATGATAGATGCTAGAGAGAAGGTACAGTTTCTCGCAAGGATGAACTCCCTCTAAACCTCATTATGGTGATTAAATTATTATATGTGTAGGAGATAGATTTCGTAGGTGTATTTTTTAGCTCATATGGGAACAAGTATATTTTTGTGGTGATGGACTATGTATCAAAATGGGCACAGGTAGTGGTGCTTCCCAACAATTAAGGCAAAAGTGTTATAGCATTCTTGAAAAGGAACATCTTCTTAAGGTATGGCACCCCTCGAGCAATCATCAGAGATAGTGGTTCCTATTTCTTAAATAGTTGTTAAAGGCTATACTTGAAAAATACAGAGTAAACCATCAGGTGGCAACACCCTACCATCCATAGATGAGCCGGCAAGTAGAGGTGTCCAATAAGGAGATCAAAATAGAATTTTTCAAAAACTATGAATGCAAAATGGACTGATTCATCATGAAAGCTTGATGATGCATTATGGGAATACCAGACTACATTCAACACTTCCATAGGTATGTCTCCTTACCAACATGTCTTTGGTAAAGCTTGTCACTTACCGGTGGAGCTTGAGCACAAGGCAATGTTAGCGCCCAAAAAGTTGAATTTGGACCGAAAAGAAGTGGCAAACTCAAGGTTGAGCCAACTCAATGATAACTTAATAGAAGCCACAACCCTATCCATTTATTCATTTGACCCAACTTTTAAGCCTTCAAAAATGTCCTTCTTGGCCTCTTGTTTGAGTTGATCGAAGAAGGGGGAAGCTATCTAGCGGGATTCGTTTTAATTGTATGCCACGAGGTCCCTATAAAGTTCCACTTGAAGGCATATGAGAGCTTATACCTATATAAGCAAAGAATGAAGCTATAACATGATCATCATATTGAGAGTCGATAATTTGCACCAGGGGAATTGGAGTTGCTATACAATCCAGGTTGAAGTTGTTCCCTGGGAAACTTAAGTCCAGATGGTTGGGGCTTTTCAGAGTATCTCATGTCTTCGACTATGGGGCTATTGAGTTGGAAAAGAGAAATGGAGCAAAATTCAATGTAAATGGCCAAAGAGTCAAATTGGATCTTGGTAATGTTGAAGAAGTGATGACAATGTAAGCATAGCCACTTGGTGAAGTCTGAGTACCCAAGTTGTCTAAGTCATGTTGTGACAATAAATCAAGCACTACTTGGGTGGCAACCCAAGGTAGAGACTGGCGCTTAGATTCCCATGTATATTTTTTGACCCATATGCTTTGATTCTATTAGATTTTGTGCATTGAGACAATGCAAACTCTTTTCGATGGGGTGTGGGTAGTTATAGGCCTCAGTGAAGTTTGAATAACTATGCCCTATAACTATCCCAAATTTTGGGTCTGAAGGTGTTTTCTTGCTTATGTTTTTTTCCTAAATTTCGATTTTATTACTGGTATGTTGAAATTTTTTTACTTTGATGTATATGCTTTGACTGATCTGGGATCCACACTTTCTTCTGTTACCCCCTTTGTTGCCCAAAAGTTCAGTGTTGAGCCCCAGTTGTTGCATGAGTCATATGAAGTATCTACTCCTATTGGTGCCTCTATTGTTGCTATGAAAGTTTATAGAAGTTGTCCTATTTGTATTTTTCCTAAGTTGTTGACTTGTAATCTTGTTGAATTAGACATGACAGATTTTGATGCCATTCTTGGGATGGATTGGTTGCATGCCTACTATGCTTCTATCGATTTAGAACCCGTAGACTCAAGTTTCAATTCCCTAATGAACCCTTCCTTGAGTTGGAAAGTCAAGATGTGGTGGTCAAGGGTAGATTCATTTCTTGCATTAATGCCCATAAATTGATCTCTAAGGGGTGTCTTTACCATCTTGTGAGGGTCAAAGATGTGGAGTCCAAAGTCCCTTCCATAGAGTCAGTTCCGGTTGTAAATGAGTTTCTTGATGTCTTCCCAAATGACCTTCCTAGTGTTCCTCCCAATAGGGAAATAGATTTTAGTATAGACCTCCTCCCCGATACTCAACCTTCTCTATTCCCATTACCATATGGCCCCGTTGGAGTTGAAGGAGTTAAAGGAACAATTGAACGAATTGTTACAAAAAGGATTTATTCGACCTCGCCAATCACTTTGGGGTGCTCTGGTGTTATTTGTGAAAAAGAAGGATGAGTCACTTAAAATGTGCATTGACTACCATCAACTCAATAGGGTCAATATCAAGAATAGGTATCCTCTTCCAAGAATTGATAATTTGTTCGACCAATTGCATGGGCTAGCTATTTCTCCAAGATTGATCTTCAGTCCAGGTATCATCAAGTGAGGGTGAGGGAATGTGATATTCCCAAGACGGTTTTCCTGACTTGATATGGGCATTATAAGTTTGTTGTGATGTGTTTCGGTTGACCAATGCACCGGCCATCTTCATGGACCTAATCAAACCCTATCTTGATTCCTTTGTTATGGTCTTCATTGATGATGTATTAATATATTCGCATAGTAGGGAGGAGCATATGGGCCATTTGAGGATTGTATTGCAAAGGTTGAAGGAGGAGAAATTGTATGCCAAATATGATAACTCTGAATTTTGGTTGAAGGAGGTTGCAATCTTGGGTCATGTGGTGTCGGGGGATGGTATAAAAGAGGATCCTAAGAAAAATTTGCCTAGGCCATTGACCCTGTCAGATATTAGGAGCTTCTTGGTCCTAGCGGGTTATTATAGTAGGTTTGTGGGTTCTCCTCCATTGCTTCCCCTATGAAAAATTGACTCAAAAGAAGGTTAAGTTTTGGTGGACCGATGAGTGTGAGAGGAGCTTCCAAACGTTGAAAGACAAACTTATGTCCGCTCTTATATTGTCACTATTAGATAGGCTTGAGGGATTTGTGGTGTATTGTAATGCTTCCGTGTTAGGTTGGGTTGGGTATTGATGCAAAATGGGAAGGTCATATCTTATGCTTCTAAACAACTCAAGGTGCATGAAAGGAACTACCCTACTCATGATATAGAGTTAGCCACCATTGAGTTTGCCTTAAAGATGTGGTGTCACTACTTGTATCGGGTGTATGTGGATATGTTCACCAATCATAAGAGCTTCCAATAAGCCTTCACTCAAAAAGATCTCAACTTGAGGCAAAGGAGATGGTTAGAACTTCTTAAAGACTATGATATAAGTGTGCACTATCATCCGGGTAAGGCAAATGTGGTGCTGGATGCTTTGAGTAGGGTGTCTATGGGTATCCTAGCTCATGTTGATGGTGGTGATAAGGAAATGGCTAGGGAGGTGCATCAATTGGCTAGATTAGAGGTTAGGTTGGAAGCGATGGGTGATGATGGTGTTGTGGTTGGTGATGGGTCTAAGTCTTCATTAGTTGATGAGGTGATAGCAAAACAAGATCTTGACTCCTCCTTGCTTGAATTGAAGGCCTTGGTGAAAGAGGGCAAAGTAGAGGTTTTCTCCCAAGGGTGAGATGGTTCCCTTAGCCACCAAGGTAGGTTGTATGTGCCTTGTGTTGGTGGTTTGAGGGAGAAAATCCTTGATGAGGCTCATAATTCTTCTTATTCTATCTACCCTGGTTCCACCAAAATGTATAGAGACTTGAGGGATATGTATTGGTGGGGAGGCATGAAGAGGGACATTGCCAAATTCATTTTCCATTGCCATAGTTGTCAACAAGTCAAGGCTGAACATTAAAGCTGGGTGGCCTAACCCAAGACATAGATATTCTTACTTGGAAGTGGGAGGTGATTAATATGGATTTTGTAGTTGAATTGCCCAAGACGAGGAAAGGTTTTGATTCTACATGAGTGGTGGTTGATAGGATGACGAAATCTGCTCACTTTCTACCGGTGAAGTCCACATATGGGGCTGAAGAGTACGCAAGGTTGTACATCCATGAGTTAGTGAGATTACATGGGGTTCCTTTGTCCATCATATCAGATCGTGGTGCACAATTCACTTCACACTTTTGGAGGTCTTTTCTAAGGGGTCTTTGTACAAAAGTTAACCTTAGTACGGTCTTTCACCCTCAAAAGGATGGCCAAGCAAAAAGAATCATTCAAACAATTGAGGATAGACTTAGGGCTTATTTCTTGGAGCTTAAGGGTAGTTCAGATGACCATCTTCCCTTGATTGAGTTTGCATACAACAACAACTATCACTCTAGCATTGGTATGGCTCCTTTTGAGGCTCTTTATGGAAGACACTGTAGATCACTGGTTGGTTGGTTTGAGGTTGGAGAGGTGGATTTAATTGGGACCATATCTGGTTATGGATGTTCTTGAGAAGGTTAGGATGATTAGGAAAAGGTTAAAAAAGCCCAAAGTCATCAAAAATCCTATACCGATGTGAGAAAAAAGACCTTAAATTCCAAGTGGGTGCTTGAGTTTATTTGAAAGTTTCTCCAATGAAAGGTATGGTCCATTTTGGTAAAAATAAGAAGTTGAGTCCAAGATATGTTCATCCTTATAAGGTCTTGAGGAAGGTTGGCAAGATAGCTTATGAGTTGAAGTTGCTTAGTGAAATGAATTTGGTTCATCTGGTGTTTCATGTCTCTATGTAGAGAAAATGTATTGGTGATCCTAATGCTATTGTGCCTCTTGATGTTGTGGGTGTTGTTGAGGATAACTTGACTTATGATGAGACTCCAGTTTATATTTTGGATAGGCAAGTAAATAGATTGAGGAACAAGGAGGTGACATCCGTTAAGGTCCTTTAGAGAAACCAACAAGTTGAAAGTGCTAAATGGGAGGCCGAGGCGGACATGCAAAATTGGTATCCTTATTTCTTCCACTCCACTCAAGCCTAAGGTACTAACTCGAAGTCCCCTATGTTAATTCAAGTTTTATGTTTCAGCCCCTATGTCATTCATATGCATTCATGTTTAAGTTAACAAATTTATGATGATTCTATACTTATGGTGAGGTTTTGGAAATGGTGTTCAAACGTAATGTTGCATTCTTGTTGGGGATGATTTTTTCTTGATTACTCGTGTATTATACAACTCTTTTACATTCAGGGACGAATCTTCCCAAGGGGAAGATATTGAAATGACCCCAAAAAGTACCGGAAAATGTCCCTCGGAATGCCCAGAATTTTAAATTTCATATATCTCAAAATCTATGCTCAATCTAACTTCTTATTCTTATCCAGTGGGTATATTAGGGGAAAAAGGGTCTAACCCCGATATTAGAGCAATTGAATCACAATTTCAAATTTCCAAAATTTCAATTTCTAGAATTGCTCTAGCAGTTATTGTGGACATGTGTAAACTTGGTCTCCGCTATAGGTCTACGTGTGTAAATTCTACACAATTATTTTTCTTGCGGTCCAAGACTTTTGAGTCTTGGGCCTAAGTGTTCCTAAACGTGTTTTTACCTAAACTTAGTCATATTTCATCCTCATATCATCTTAAACATTCCCCAATACTCACTCAAACACTTAGTCTTATATTTCTCTCAAAATTCAAGTTTCAAACCCTCATCCAGATCTCAAGATTCTCCTTCAATCTTCAAATCTCCAGCTCCAATCTTCCTCAAGGTTTCTCCAAAAGCTAAGGTATGTAGGTTTCAGCTATCGGGTTCTTCCACCCATGGTGCCCCTAATCACCTTTTTACTCAATTATCATGGTTTAAAGTTGATTTTACAAATGGATTTACTAGTATGAACATGTCTATGAACTATGTTAAAGCTATGTAAAGTTCTGACTGTTTTGCTATGTTTTGAGCTATTAATCTTGGATCTAATGTAAGACTTGAAGAGGGGTTTTGATGTATATTGCTTGAGGATGTTTCAAGGTGTTGATTGATGGTTTTACAATGGATTTTCTTGCATGATTTCATCTATATATTTCATGATTTTATACTAGCATTACACACCCTCTAAGTGGTTGATAAAATGTCTGGATGTGATTTCTTAAGGAATTGAAGATCCAAAGTATGAGATATGATATGAATGATGTTATGGTGATAAAATGAGCTTTGTATATGATGAATTCTACATAAAGTGTTGCATTAGACCATTCCCAATCCAGGGGGACCAAGAGCCCGGGCAACCTAGAAGGGGCTTCGTACTTATCAACCTAGTGAGGGGTTTGTACTTCACCACCAGTCTGAAGGTGTTTTCTTGCTTGTGTTTTTTTTCCTAAGGATATCCTATATGAGCATGAGTTATTTAGGAATGTTTTACTTATACATTGATCATACATGCCATATTGTTATATTATGTCTATTGCATATTGTTATGCATTTTGATTATGACGCTTATCTCGTGTTGCATTGCATCCTACATACTTAGTACATCCAAACATACTAACGCATACTCTTTCCTACATGATATCACCATGTAGAACTGAAGCCCGAGTTGATCATCCTCCTCCTCCACGTGGCTAGTTTAGTACTACTCAAGCTAGTTGGCGAGTCCTTCACTTCGGGGACCTTGGTCTATGTTGCTCTTATTATGTATTGAGACATTCTTCTTTATTGTCTTTTGTGACTATGAGGATGAGACCGGTTGCTTTGTCTTGGCCCCGGTTCTTATCTAATTAGAGGTGTTTGTTGGACATGTTATGTATCTATGATATGAGCTTGACTCTTTGTCTCTTGATTATGATGTTATGCAAGCTTTTCCTCTAGCCCCTTTGCCCCTATTCTTACTCTTTTTATGTCTTTTATGCGCTTCCATGACCAATGATGTGTAATGACAAGTTAAGAGGCTTGTTTGGGGTTCCTTCGGGTTCCTCATTCTCTATGTCACGACTAGGCCGTAGGCTTGGGCCGTGATATTTTTTCTCACTATTTTATCCATTGCAAAACCTTTTAATAAAGGACAAAAAAATTTAATCGATATTTTTAAGAACCTACATGTTTTTAATATAGTATAGATATAGATGTTTGCTCATGTTGGCAAATGATAAAAAAAATAAAAAGAAAAATATATCAATCAAACTCTATTAGGAGCATGGAAGGTACAATGCTATGCTAATTGCTATATGGTTATAATGAAAAGTATGCATGTAAAGTAGATTTTTATTTAATTTAAAAGTTTTAGATATTAAAACCATACATAGTTAAATAAAAAAAATATGAAAAATTTTAATTGATTTTGAAACTCATATTTCTGTTTATTGAATATTTATCCGATTATTTGAGGGTTAACTAGAATTCAATGTTGTTGTTTTTGGACCTTTTTTAAAAACTTCTTTTTTATTATTATTTGAATTTTTTTTAATTATTTTTTTTGGGATCAAGTCACTTTTAGTTAGAAAAGAAATATCTTTGTAAAAGTTTAACCATAATAAGAAAATGTTCACTATTTAATTTTTATTATGTTTATTATATTTAATATTTAATATTTTTAATATGATAACATAATAACATAAAAAATTATAAAAAGACGATTTTGTCTAAAGAGAAATCTTTTAGTGGACGGCAAAAAGTTCAAATGACATTTCTAAAGACCTTCACACTTTTAATATAGTATGATAAAGTTATTTATGATAAAAAAATAGCATTAAATAAAAAGAATAAATTACTCTTGATTTGTTAAAATAAATAATAAATAAAATAATAAAATTAAAAATTATGAAAGAACGTGTTATTCACTTATGTAATATAGGTTGCATTATAAAGTTTGAGTGGGTGTCAAAAGGCTGCAGAAATATTGAGACCTACAATTCTAACTTTACTACAAAATGAAATAATTAACAACTTTTGAGGCTCTTTTAATGAGTTAAATTATGTTGTACTATTCTGTATTCATGACATACAAAAGAACATACAAATAGTAAACACCAAAATCCCTTTAAGTAGTTGGTTAAACGTAGGCTATCAACACAATAAAAATAGTAGTACATTTTTAGAAGCATAAATGTCCAGGAAGATCAATACAAACACTAAAGAGAACTCCTAAAACACCCCAATGTCCGTTATTTTTTGTTTTAATATATGTGACATAGATATAATTTAGAGAATCAATTAAATTTTAAAATGATTTTTAGATATTTTAAGTTGTTAATTATTGTGATTTTATAATATTTTTTTATGTAATTTTCAAATAACACATGTTATTTTTCTTGTCCAATTTATATGGCGCCAATAAAATTTTGAATTTTTTAATTATTGTGATCTATATTACTTTTACGTATTCGGGAGTCAATCAAACTTCTTATATGTCTTTTGAATATTTTAAGTTGTTTATTATTTTGGTTTATAGTATTTTCTTATGTGATTTGAAAATAATGTATATTACTCCCTTTTCCCCGATGTGTATAGCACACATATAGGCTTTCAAGTCAGTTAAATGTTGTTAATCATTGAGATCTGTAATATTTTTTTACGTAGTTTTCAAATTAAAATAATGCATGTTAATTTTTTTTGTCTCATTTTATGCAACACTAATAGATTAATTCGAAGAATCAATCAAATTATTTTATATATTTTTTAAATTATCAAATATCATAATTTATTTCGGATCGTCTTTATTCGTTGAATTACCCCCCAAAAAAAATTGACCCTAGGAATTCTTGAGAACTGATCTCTTTGCTAAAAACAAAAAGTTGTAGCAAGATAAAAGATATTATTTTTTTAGATTCAACCACAGGAACACTTAAACAACCATATAATATTTTGAAATAAACATCAGTATTGAGGTCCATTGTATAACTTAATTAATGCAGTCCAACTTTTAATTTATGATGTACAAAAGGCAACATCAAGCTCAAAATATTATATGCCAACAATATCCTTAAAACAGCTGGTTAAGCTTAGGTTTGTTTGACCATTAATGAAAGCGTACAACCTCAAAAACAACAATATAAAAATAATAAAAGAAATCCTCAAAATACCCATAACCCAGGGTAAATAAGGAGCACAACTCTTCCGAAGGAGTAAACAATTTAACTTTAAAATATTTATTTTATCCTTAATGAGATGAATTAAATTTAGTGTCAACTCAAACTAACTCATATAAAATAGGATGAAGGGAGTACTCGTGCATTTTTGTGACATAACTGTAACTTAGAGAACTAATTAAATGTTATATTTTTAAAAATATTTTAAGTTGCTAATTTGTAAAACTCTGTATGTTGGAAAGTTTGAAATTTGAAAGTTGCAGAAAATTTTATCGGGACAGGTTAGCACAAGCCTATCTACGACTCGTAGTTTGATCCACGGGTCATAAACAAGCCTCGTGATTTGGATTGTAACTTGGTGAAATTCTGGATATTTAGGAAGTCAATTCACGAGGCCATAGTACGAGCCATACTTGAAATTACCATCTGTAAACTAGGGTCGTAAATTGGGTTATGAGAATTTGAAATTTGGCTAAGTGTTGAGAGACTTTATAAGGCCAATGTATGGATCGTAGTCCATTTTATTGATTGTAAACATGGTCCGTAGTTGGGTTCAGTGATGAAAAATTTTCTAATTCATGAAGACATCTACAAGAGGCCTTTACGACCGATAAATGAAATTACGAGTTGTATAAGAGGTGTCATAATTGAGGATTCAAAGACCATTTTCAGAGGTCAAAAATGTAACAAGGACGAAACTCATAGTCTAAGAGCCATAGTCCAATACACGTCCTATAGATTGGGTTCATGGATGGGTCTGCCAGAAGTTTGATAAAGGGCTGTTTGGTTGGTTTTTTACCCATTTAACTCTTAAACTATATTTTTTTGACCCCATCACCATCCCTAACCGCCTCAAACCTAATAAAACTACTCTCATTGTCACTCAATCTCATTCACCCTCGAATTCTTTAAAAAAAATTCTAGGTCTTTTTTCTCAAAAGGATCCACCATTAAAGCAAGCTAAGACTCCAAGTTTTCTCACGAATTCAAGGTCACATTCTTTCTATCTTTAGGATTTCTTCAACAAGGTATGTAGGGCTTCATTCATGGAACTAATTCATCTATATGTCCCAACTTAAACTCTTCTTTTCTCAAGTATCAAGATGAATTTTTATGGATTTTCATGATTTTACCTTATTTGCTTGAAATACGATTACTACTTGGTTCATTTACTCAATTATATATTAATTATGCTGATTTACATAAATTGTATGATTTTCAATTGGTTTACAAGGAATTTCAATAATATTATTAGGGATTATGAAATTGATATGAGAGTTCTTTTACTTATGATTCAATTAAGTTTTAATTTCATTAATCCTGCATGAATTTAATTCAATTTCATGATTTTAGACTCAATTATGCAGGAACCCCATTTTGTCCTAATTTTTATCACAAGTTATGATTATGAATAAGACTTTGAGTATTCAAGCATGCTTATGATTATGATTATGAATGACTGACTTAAGACCCTATGTTTATATAAATTGATAAGATGGGCATGCAAGTTAAGTAGATGAGCTATTCTTATGATTTAATTAATTATTATGCTTACCTGACAAGCTATGAAACTATGATTTTTTTATGAATCATGAATTATGTTTTTGACCATATATGCATATTCCATGTTATCAATTTCATAGAGTTTGACTTAGCATGAGTGAGGGGGACTATCTCCAAGGGTTCTTATATAAATCCACTTGTCTCATAACTACATTCCACCATAGAATTATGTGTCTATATGGCTTAGCTAGTGGATCCACATATAGCATTATGTTATAACAGCCACTTTGTGGGGTATAGTCTATCTTGGCAAGTGGGCTACTTCTTCTCTGTTGTGGAGGTAATATCGGAATTCCATCTAATAGTCCACACGATCTTATTGTCGGTTATGGTTCTACTCTCCACATATATATGTATGCTTGGTTATGAAATATTTTAAAATACTTTCATGCATGATTTTAAATGATGTATTAATCATTTATCATCTCTTCTACCTTATTCCATTAATATAATTATGCATACTATTATTATGTTGTGATAATTACGTTCACGCATCACATGTACATACTTAGTACATTCCAATGTACTAATGCATATTCTTTTGCTAAATGATACCCACCATGTAGGGATGGATGACGACACTACTCCTCACTATTGTGACTAGAGTTGGGCACTACATCTTCAAGACTTGGTGAGTTTCTATGCTTTAGGGACAAACCTTTATTTCATGTTGTATGTCATTATGGTTGTGACTCTTGTATTTTATTTCTTTCATTGAGGGTGAGCTATTAGCATAAACTAGACACCGACAAGATTTAGCTGAGCAGAGGCATGATTAGACATAACGATATAATCCCTTTATTGGAAAAGTTCTTGACTTTATTTCTAGCTTTACCTATCAAGACTTATTTTCACTTGCTTTATTATATTGAATGTTTTATTACCTTTTGTATGCTTATGTCATGATAAGAGGCTCAAATGGGTTGCCTTCAGGTTTCATATTTATCGTGTTACGACTAGGCCCTGGATTTGAGTCATGATAAACTTGATATTAGAGCACAAGGCTTTGGAGTGTCCTAGGGAGTCAAACATATTGTGTCTCATAGAGTCCTTTTCATAGGTGTGAAGTGTAACAACCCACATCTTACAATACTAGTACAATGCAAATGAAATATGATATGGTTTGATCAAATTAGCGCCAATTTTTAAAAGTGCTTGAATCTCCAGTTAAAGGATGATATGTATGTCTAACGCTAAAGAGGGTCGAGTGTAAATAAGTTTTAAGTTGGATTGAGGAGATTATGGCCCTAAACAAAGTGAGAGAATTGAAGTGTTTGTAGGACTTAAGAAGCTAGCAGGTGAGTCACCTACTTGCTTAGCCTAAATTTGCTAGCTAAAGAGAGATGAGGTTCGACATCGAATTTGACCATGTCCGATTATGAATAAAGTCCGTGTTAAGGGTGTAACTTTAGCCCTTGTTTTACTATCATAAATGGACTTTATTTTCATCCCAAGAAGAATATAAAAAGGGTCCAAGTACACCACAACCCACTTGGCTAATTGGGCTCAAACTAAGTGAAGAGAAAGTTGGAAAATGGTCAGCCTAAGTCTATCAACTTTGAGACCCAATTAGGACCAAGTGTAAGAGATAAGTTGTTGCATAACTAGCTTAATAATATGAGGTATTAGGTGGTCAAACATCCAAGAGTAAGTCGGCCAAAAGATCCTTTATAAAGGGCTCAAAACAGCCCTTAAGTCATTTCACATATTTCAGCTTCCTAAAGACTTTTCTTTCTCTCTTTACTTAACTTTATAAAGAAGCAAACACAATCCTCTAAGGTTCTTGAAGGAAACCTGAATCTTGAAAGCCAAGGCAAGTAATCATAATTGTGTACTTAGTGTGCTTTCTTCATGAAAAACAAGAAGTATTATGCTAGTATATTGTTCTAGAAATTCTGGACAGCTTGTATTCTAAGGATTGTTGTACACTTTCCTTATTAGTTAAGAGGCTTTTATCTTCTTGGTTGGCTATATTATGAAGTAATACTTATGTATTTAACAAATGTTGGCTTTATAGTAATGTAACCAGGAAGCTTCATCACTTTTACAGTCCACAAAAGTGAGTCCTGATATGATGTCACAATTGTATTCTTAGTATGAACTTGTGGGCTGTTGGATGGAAAGCTATTGCCTCAGTCCTTAATGACTAATTTATTACTGTTCCAAGGATGGTTTTATGTAAATATTTGTTGAGAATAGTTTGGTTAAAGTTGGAACGGGTTTGGAATTGTCGGCGTCAAAATGGGGCAAAAGGGGCGTAACGTTGTGATGTCCATTTGTAGGTTGTGTAGAATTGTTATGTGATGTGCTTTGTGGGATATTGTAAGAATTTAATTGCACTAGAACAGGCTGCACATGATATGTATATAAGAATGTGTATTAGAAAATATGATTAGGGGTGGAAAGTTTGAAAGAATACGCTCGGGTTTATAAATACCCGCTTGCTGCTCGTGTGTTATTTTTTATGTGATTGGGTTGCCAAGGTGTATCTATTGGCTATTAATGCTAGTTTTATCAACTACTTTGTTGTAGATAAATATTTGGAGGAAGGGAAGGTTATCTCGAGGTAGTAGCAAGGTCATACAACGAGGTATGTAAGGCTACTTGATTTCGTATTGATTGACATGAAACATAGATCCTTCCTTGGCACATAAAGGCGCTTACCAACTCCAACATAACTATTAACTGTGTCTACACCCTTGCACATGTTCACATTCTCCCATACATAGTCACCTTCAAATCTACATACATACATGGATACCAAGTTACATGGGTTCTTTTTGCCAAATAAAG
>JAOTQR010089991.1:1081-33325 GCA_025774065.1 Solanum ossicruentum
TGTTACTTCATAAAAAAATTAACAAACCACCAAACATATCTAAATGCCCTTCTCCTGCGATGGGGGGGGGGGGGGGGGGGGGGGGGGTTGTTGTAATGATCTATAGGAAATTAAACTAGACTAACTAAAATGGGAAGATAAATAATAATGGAGAGCAACTTGGCTATTGTGTTCCCCATGAGTCCCTAACTCAACTTCCCTGGATATCACAATTCTTAACTAGGATATTGTACATAGGATGATAATTTAGGTTCTTCCAACACTTTGGTCGAAGGTGAAGCCCGAATTTCACTATGGGACTTGACCTATCTCCATAGTGTGCTCAACTAACCGTTACCCATAGTCCCAGTCAACCTCCCTTTCGTCGAGTTTGATTGATTAGATGAAAACATATCATCGAATCCTGTTAATCATTCTCTTTTCCTATTCATTACCACCTGGATCGAGAAGGTAACACTAGGCTAGTTCTAATGTTGGCCACCACCAGAAAACATTCAAAATGAAGAGAAATGATTATACATACAAATACCTATTCTAGGAATTACAAATAGCCTAGGTTTTCTATGTTAGATTCTCATGGTTCCCATAGTTGCAGGTTTAGCTACTCATAACTTTGGTAAACAAAGAAACAATGAATAGAGAAAATATTGTTAATCACTTACCCAAGAAGATTTAAGACAAGAAAACCCAATGTGTATTAAGAATCAAAAGATTGAAAGTTGAGTTTAATCCACAAGTGAATCTCTTCTACAAAATGCAGTCTCCAAAGCTAAAACCCTAAGAATATTCTAATTTCTTGCTCTCTACTCTGTCCTCAATTGCTTTTTATGTACAATTCTGAAAAACTTCAAAAACTGCTTTAAATGACCTATTATTTTCTATTTGTAGTATTTACAAATAAGTCCCTAAATTTATTAGAAAAATTGGGTGGCGCATGATATGAGATGTAGTTACGACTCGTAACTAGAGTCACGAACCGTAATTGGGCTTTTGTGGTCAGTGTCCTGCATCTTGGACTTCACTGATATGAAAAACCTTTATGAGTTGTAGTCTAATCTATGACTCGTATCGACTTCTCATTGTCTACATTTGCATCACTTAGTCCAAATCTGATCAGCACTAGAAATCTTTACAAAACTTTCCTTTATGACCCATAGATGGAACTATGACTCATAATTGGATCTCGTGTGGTTGAAATTCAGCTTTTGCTTCGCCACTGGAAACCTTCACGCGACTACCTTTACGACTAGTAAACTGAAATACGACACATAGAGGGTCTTTTATGTCCTAAAAATTAGCTAAACCTGCAACTTTTCCCAAAATTGTGCCAACCTACTTTTCCTATAAAAGCAAACATAAAAACACATAAAACCTATAAAAGTCGCATTGAGAACACACAAAATCCTATGTTTTAGGCATCAAATGTGTTGTATTTTAACAATACATCAGTACTAGGACTAATAGGTAAGGGTTAGTAATGCACACTATGGAGATGGGCCCAGTCACATAGTGAATCTCACTTTTGACAAAAGAGCTTGGTGAACATAACTTACCATCTTGCACGCTACACACTAGAAAAGAATTAGGTTATCCGATGATACTGAGTTGCGAAATCATGGGGAATACAATACCCTAGTTTCTCTCCATATTGATTTCTCTCTTATCTTAGTTAGTTTAATCATATTTTCTAATAATTACTGTAACCCCCCCCCTTTTGGGGAAGTAAGTTGGTTAACCACTCAAATTGCGATCATTGAATTCTCTGGAGTCTACGTATTCCCTGTGGGTTCGACCCAAACCTTTGTTAGGTTCTATTTCTTGACAGCGACTGGTGTATCCTCTATAAGTAGGTGTAACTTGGGTGACATCATGATTTTGGCACCATTGTCGGGGAATGCGGCTAGACATTGTTGATTTATAGTAATTCGGGTGTTAATCCTTATTTCCCATTTTTTTTCTTTTGTTTGTTGTTTTATTTCTTTTTCAGGGTGTAAGTGTAGTGTATGCCCAATACCCAGATTCAAGGCAATCCCTTAACTCCGTTTGACCCAGAGATCTAAAGAACGTTGAGAAGAATGGCCCAAGACAACACAAATAGCACGGTCAATGTAACTCTCAACAGGAACAATAATTAGAATGCTAAAAATGAGAACCCACCTCCTCTTGAGGACATTGCTCCATAGCCCTAGGATTTCAATGCCTATGCTTACCAGTGAAATCAATACAGGTCGAGTTCTATGGCTATGGAGGTGACTGGAGCTAGTGAATTGCCACCACTACCGGTAGACACAAAGTACACAGTCTATAGTGGGTTACTACAAATGCTATAGAACTGTGGGCTATTTGTGGGCTTACCATCAGAGGACCCTCATAGCCATCTACACAATGTGGTACTTGTCTGCAAGAGTGTGATGAAAACATAGAATCTGTTTATAGATGCTGAGGGACTTCGTGCCTTCCCATTGTCTCTTACAGGCAATGCAACAATACGGCTATCTGAGCACCCGCAAAGTTTGATCACCAGTTGGGCATACATTTAGAAGAACCTTTTAGAGAGGTATTCCCTAGATCAAAGAAGCTTAAGTCGAAGGACCAAATCAGCAACTTTAAGCAACTTCCTAGTGATTCGATCAATACTACTTGGGAGAGGTTCACCAAATGTCTGAGGGGCATCCTTGACCATAAGATAGTTGATGATGCTTTGGTAGAGATATTCTACTGTGTCCTTGATGAGAATAGTCAGGCTTGTGCTGACGCTATCATGGGGGGCATGTTCTTGGATCAGCCATTTACAAGGATCACAGAGCAAATGGAAAGAGTGGTCAAGACTAATCATGCTTGGGGGCAGAGAGATAGAGCATCCACCAAAAGTTCATGCATTATAGTGTTGGTTCGGAGCAAGCAAAGGTCAATGAAGAAATCATGCAACAACTTGCCCTGATTTGTACAAGTATGAAGTTGATGATGAAGCAAAACCAAGAATGACAAATATAGTGGTTCATCAACATCCACTTGCACCTATGTATGATGAGCCATATTATGATGAGGATGCGTGTTTTGTTGCTTATCAGATAGGCAATTTCTAGACCAGTGCCCAAGGGTCCAATCAGGACTATTGGTGCCAAGGTCATGGGAACCAAGGTCAGAACTTTAATAGAGATGGAGCTTACAAGGACAACCACAGAGGATATTATGAGAGGAATAGGTTTCTAGAGAGAAATACAGATTAGGGTCGCAAATAAGGCTTTAGAAATGATCCTTATATGCCACTACATAATCGCGACTCAAGTGCAAGCAGTTCTAGAATTGAGGAGGTGTTTGATCATCTGTTAAAAAAAGATGAGACATAGGATGAGACTCTGAGGGTCATGAAAACTAACATTTCGAGCATCAATCAGAAAATTAAGTCTCACTCTGTAACCATCAAACAACTTAATTAATAGTTCGGCCAAGTGTCGACTCAGCTCAATCAATGTCAGAGTGGTATACTGCCTAGAAATACTATTCAAAATCCTAAAAACAAAGGGTAGTGTATGGCAGTTACTAATTGGCGTGGCAAGAGCACCATTGATCCTCCCATGCCAGTTGATGAGGATAATGTTCGAGAGAAGATGGATGCGGCAAAGGATGCGGAATAAGAGATGATCGCGTCAAGGATGGGGTGAGTGAAGCTTCTGATGTGCCACAGAAGTTGAAGCCCATTCCTAGGCCTCCTTCTCCCTTCCTTCAAAGAATTAAAAAGAGAGAAGAGGAAGGAAAATTCAAGCACTTTCTCCCTCTGCTTAAACAACACTCCATCAACATCCCTCTCATTGAGGCATTGGAGAAGATACCAGGGTATGCTAAGTACATGAAGGACTTGGTCTCTAAAAAGCGCACTATGAGTTAGGACTCTCTCAAGAGCTTCAGCATTGCGGTGCTATTGCTACACACGGTCCTTGGTCCAGAAGTGAGAAGATTCGAATGCTTTTACCATACCCTCTACTATTGGAGATGTGGAGTTCGAATGGTCACTGTGTGATCTATGTGCGAGCATTAACTTGATGCCCCTTGCAGTTTATAAGAAGCTTGGATTAGGAGCCCCTAAATGAATCATATGGTGAAGAATCTGATGGGGATACTATACGATTTCCTAGTTAAAGTTGAGAGGTTAATACGCAGACTTTGTGATCCTAGATTGCAAAATTGACTTCGACGTCTTAATCATCTTAGGAAGACTGTTCCTAGCCATTGGGTGTGCAGTAAAGGATATGGAAGCCATTCAACTTATGTTTAGATTGAACAATGATGAGGTCATCTTCGATATATGTCAGTCCATGAAGCATCCAGATAGTTATTGGTGAAGTTTGAGTAAGCAATTTGTCCAAGTCATGCCACGACAATAAATCAGGTACTACTTTGGAGGCAACCCAAGGTTTTTAATGTAATGGTGTAGCTATAGGTTTATTTTCAGTTTCTGGATTCATAGGTAGGTTATTTTCTTGTTTTATGATTATAATTTTGGATATTGGGCTGGTTGCATATAGGGTAACAGTGTGTTCTGTGAAGAATATGTAGGTATAGGGGTAAATCAGCCATTTTCAGCTGAGAAAAGCATCAAGAAGTATCTCTACGAATGGGCCTATGGGCTATAAAACACTTCACGACTCGTACTCCATCTCACAAAAATTTCCAGCAAGCAAAGAAATTGCACTCTAGTCCATGAGCTAACTTTACGATCCATAGATAAATCTACAGGCCGTGAATGGGGCTTGTGGACCCCAGGTATGTTTCCTGAAATTTTGCTAAGTGTTGTGGTCTCTATGACAATCTTTACTAGTTGTGAATCACTTTACGACTCATAGACTTGTTTGTGAAACTATGTCCTAAAATCTAGGGTTTGGATATTCTACGAAACCATGGTTTACAAACTATAAAACACTCTACGGCCCATAATAAGGGTTTTGTATTGTCCAGGCCCATTAACTTTCAGTTGACCCGGTCAAGGTATAAATAATGGGGTCAAGTTATTTTGACCTCATTCCTAACCTAATTAACAAAAATAACCCAGCCAACCCCTCCCCCTTGTTAATCCGACCACTAATAACAACAAAGACCCCATTTTCGGTGACTTTCTGGCAACCTAGGGTTTAGTGCCCATTCACCTCCTTCATTTTCTACAACTTAAATCACACATATTGGTAAGTTGTCAGTTAATTTAAAGCCTTTAATTTTCCTTTGCTTGTGTGATTGACCTGGAAAATCATGATAGGGATGGTAGTTTGAATTGAAAACCGTTGTTTGATGTTAATATATGTTAATTGAAACTAGCTTGCCCATGTATGAATATTTGTCTAAATCTGGAATTAGGAACTTTTTCCTTGTGTGAATGTTTGAGTAGTTTTTGGTGCCTATTAAATCAACCCCATGTGTGTTGATTGATATTGTTGAAAATTAGTGTTGAATCTTATTGAGTCAATCATAAGTGGTCGAAATTGTAGGGTAAAATGCTTAATAAGTTTCGATGGGGTATATATGTTGTAGAACATATTGGGGGTCTATTCTAATGGGCTTAGAAACTCAGGTAACTGAGTTTTCTTATTTACAAGTGGCTTTCACAGCCCATGGATTATTCCATGAGTCATAATTAACCCTTATATAAGATTCCTGAAATTTGAAGTTTCTGAGTATCCATTAGACGAGACCTTCTGTGAGTCGTAGATCACTCTACGACTCATACATAGGTCTTGTAGATCCTTGCTTGGAATAGATTTACTCACTCAAAATCTTTACGATCTTATTTACGAGTCGTAAACCATTGTACGAGTCATTCCTCATCTCGTAGACTTTTCCAGTGACAAAAATTGTTTGAACCACATTTTACAAAAGCTCTTTATGGCTCATAGTATCAACTATGACCCATAAGGGCATTTTCCTAGAACCCTTCTACAACTTAAATCAAGTTATTTTTTCATTCCAGTTTTTTATTTATGGGGCTAACCAAAGTGAGTATATTTCCATGTTTAAGGTACTATTGCCCCGAAAACCAAAAGTGATGAGATCCTAGCCTTATAGAGGAGGCCCAAAGATGAGTCTTCAGATAATGACCAGACCCTGACTCCGATCGGATCAGTAGAAGAGCTGGGCATCTGCCTAGACCCAGAGGTGGATGGACCAAACACTAGTTGCTGTAAGAGCTAGGCAGACTCAGGAACTCTTTGTTCGCACTCCCCAGTCTGATGAGAGAAGCAGCGATGGGAGCGATTTAACCCAGATAACTCCATCCAGAGAGGAGTCTAGCTTTGAGGGAGGCTTTGAGGACGTATCAGAGACAACATCCTTCTTCGTACCCCGATCATCACCATCTCCACCTAATGCCCTTGTTAGTCGGTGGTGTGTCATGGGTATGCGTGACATCTATATAGAGGGCCAGCAGCAGAAAAAGCATGGCAAGCAAACCTGCTTGATATATAAGGAGCCTTGAGTCATTTCCAACAGACTCGACTGTGTCCCTGATCTCTAGGACACAATGTGAAATGACCACAAAAAGTGCGTGAAAATATGCCTAAAAATGCCAGGAATTGTAATTTCTATTTGTCTCAAAATTTGTGTGTTATCTCGAATATCTGACTTCAAATTCTTGATCAGGGGGTCAAATTGAGTGGGATGGATCTAACCCTGAGTTTAGAGCAACCATGATGAAAAAGTGTTAATTCGCATTTGGGGCGAGACGCGCCTTAGTGTATTTTATTGTTCAGATTTTAGTTTGGTCCAAGACTTTTGGGTCTTAGGCCTAAGCCTTCCTATGCATGAAAATACATATACTAAGCATTATTTCACCCTCATATCATCCAAGGCATTCCGAAATACTCTCCCAAACACTTAGGCAATATTTTATCTCGTAAATTCAAGTGTCAAAACTCAACCAGACCTAACGATTTTCTCTTAAGCTTAAAGTCTCCATCTCCAATCTTCTTCAAGGATTCTCCAAAAGCTAAGGTATGTGGGTTTCTTTCATGAGTCCCTTTCACCCATGACGCCCAAGCTTCCTTTTTTTTAAAATTACATGGTTTAAAGTTGATTTATTCATGGGTCTTATTTATTATGAAATTCACTACACACTATGTTGGGGTGTGGGTGAAATTGTGACTGTTTTACTATGTTTGTTGGGCGATGAATCTAAGATCTAATGTAAGATTTGATGAAGGGTTTTGATGTATATTGCTTGAGGTTGTTACAAAGTATCTGTTGATAGTCTTACACTGAATCTTCTAGCATGATTTTACTCTTGAATTTCATGGTGTTACACCGGCATTACACACCCGCCAAGTGTTTGATAAAATGTCTGGGTTATGATTTCTTGAGGAATTGAAGGTCTAATATATGTCTTATGAGTTGAATAACTATATAATGAAGAAAGAAATGTATATATGTGTGATAAGTCATGTAAAGAACCTATGGTATTGCAAGTGAATTCTTGGGCTCTCATGTTGTTATATTCTTGGGACTCGTTGATGAGCTATTTAGTCCTTAAGCTAAGGTTTATGCTCTTGTGAATTGTGAAGCCTACTAGAAGGGGTTATGAACTATGCTATAAGCTTTAGCCTCTAGTACAAGGCCAATTTATACATGTAGGGGTTATGAACTATGTTGTCCTCCTTACCTTTATATACGAATAAATGCTACTCACTTATATCTACAAGTAGGGGTTATGAACTATGTTGTATTCCTTACCCTCATGTATGATTTGAGGTTATGCAAGGTACTCACATGTAGGGGTTATTACCTATGCTACCTTCTACCCTCATGTGCTATTCACTTACTTATTTCTACCTATAGAGGTTATGAACTATATTGTACTCCTTACCCTCGTGTATGATTAAAGGTTATCCAATGTACTCATATGAAGGAGTTATGAAGTATGTGATATGCCTCACCTTAA
Organism: Solanum ossicruentum; assembly: GCA_025774065.1. Classification (NCBI taxonomy): domain Eukaryota; kingdom Viridiplantae; phylum Streptophyta; class Magnoliopsida; order Solanales; family Solanaceae; genus Solanum; species Solanum ossicruentum. Next base: position 9,003 of record JAOTQR010089991.1, read on the forward strand.
TATGCGATGAAAGGCTATGTATTATCTCATGTTCATATGTAGGGGTTATGACTTATACTACCTTCCACCTTCATATGGTATTCATTATTTCTTGTACTACCATTACCTTCTAGTAAGGGTTATGACTCATACTATGTTCCTCACCCTCTAATACAAGGTATTTAGATGATCTAAGTATGTCTCCTTATTATGTTAAACAAGTTATTTGAGTATGATTATTTTCAAGCATGTTTTACATCAAGCAATGTTCATGCATGCCATGTTGCTAAGATACAATCTCTTTCTATGATTATGCATTTTGATTATATTTCCTAACTCTTGTTGCATTGCATCCTACATACATAGTACATTCCAACATACTAACGCATACTCTATGCCTATATGATATTACCATGTAGGAACTGGTGTCCCGTTTGAGCATCTTCATCCATGTGGCTAGTACGAATTCACTCATGTTTTTTTGGTGAGTCATCCATTCTCGGGACATTGCTTATGATCTCTTATATGTTCTAAACTAACTTTCTTTTATTTAAATGTTGACTACGAGGGTGAGTTCGGTTGCTTGTCTTGGCCCCCGCTCTTATCCATGCATTAGAGGTGTTGTTGGATATGACATGTATAATATTATGATTATTTACTCTCTCTTGACTCTTATTGTTTACGATATGAAAGATGTCCCTCAGCCCCAGTTATCCCTATTTATACTCTTTGATGCTATTTTATTACTTCCATGACCAAGGATGTGTAATGATGTGCAAGGAGGCTTGCTCAGGGTCCCTTTGGGTTTCCCTTGCGTCATGTCATGTCTATGACCTAGGCTTGGGTTGTGACAAACATAGTATTGTAGGACTAGGTTGTTAGATCCTTGGAGTCCAACACACCTTGTCGATTAGAGTCTTATTCATGGCTGTGTTGTGCACCACAACTATGAGTAGGAGGCTACGAGATGTTTTAGGAAATGTTTCCCTTCTTCATTTTCTATGTTGTGCTATAGAGTTGAAGTAAGGTTTTCCCCCCCCCCCTAATGATCATTTTTTTCCATGCTAGTTAACATGCCTAACACAAAAGGGAAAAGAGCCTGCGCTCCCAAGGGACAACCGACTCAGGGCAAGCTCCGGGAGGCTCTCACCTTGCTAGATCAATCTATGGCCCAACAACTTAACCAAGGGGACCTAGCCAATCATGCTCCTACCCCGGGATCTAGAGTAAGATACTTCATGAGGATGAACCTGTCGGAGTTCTTTAGGTCAAAGGTGGATAAGGACCCACAAGAGTTTATTGATACGATTTATAAGGTTTTGGCTACCATGGGTATTAGATCAAAAGATAAGGTAGAGTTGATGGCTTACCAACTAAAGTGGGTAGCACAAATATTGTTTACTCAATGGAAGAAAGTGAAGCGAAACAATAATGTGGTGCTATGGGAGGAGTTCAAGGTTGTTTTTCTTGATCGATTCTTCCCTCTTGAGCTTAGGGAGGCCAAGATGGTAGAGTTCATGAATTTGAAGCAAGGATTAATGAGTGTGAGAGAGTATGCCCTCAAGTTCAACCAACTCTCTAAGTATGCTCCTCACTTAGTTGCCGACCCAAGGGCTAGAACGAACAAGTTCATGATGGGTGTTTTCGATTTGGTGAGTGAAGAATATCGGTCTTCCATGTTGATTAATGATATGGATTTGTCCCAAGTCATGACTTATGCCAAACAATTTAAGGGTAAGAAGCTTAGGAAGAAGAGGGGTGGAGAGTCCATGAGGGCTCGATTTGAGGATGACCGGTTCCAAGAAGTTACCGAGTTTCAAGGCCAAGGGTCATCTGGTACTCAAAACATGAGGTTTGCTATGGAAGGAATGGGTAGACCAAGTTCCAAGGTGGCGATGGTGGATTGAGTTTTCCAAAGTGCCTAACATGTGGAAAGCATCATCATGGTAAATGATTAAAGAATTCAAGTGTGTGTTATGGGTGTGGGAGAGTAGGCCACAAGCTTATTGATTGCCCTTATGTCCGAAACAAGAGCAAGAAGGGTCGTCCTTAAGTTCAAGGTGTTCATGCGAATCAAGAGTCCTAAGGTGGATATATTGATCAAGGAGGTGCTCCAAGAAGAAATCATTTCTATGCACTTCAAAGGAGGCAAGGGGTGGATGAGGCGCACGATGTTGGTACTACTACGTTGAAGTTTTCTTTTGTTTCTAGTGGGTTTCATGTATGATCCAAATTATTATGCGGACTTTTAGTGTCTATCCCATTGGTTAGTCTATTGTTGCTGGAAAGTTCTATAGAAATTATCCCGTGGTCATGTTATATTTAGGTCTTGACTTATGGTTTTGTTGGATTAGATGTGGTAGATTTTGATGCTATTCTTGGGATAAATTGGTTAAATGCATATTGTATCTCCATTGGTTGTAGAACCTGTAGCGTCAAACTCCAATTCCTTATTAAACCCGTCTTTGAGTAGTAGTGAAGGCGTAAGTCCATTTCTTGTCTTAAGTTTTAATTGGTCTCTAAGGGTTGCCTATATCATCTAGCAAGAGTTGTGTGTTGAACCTAAGTTATTTTCTATTGAGTTGATTCTAGTGGTCACTAAGTCATTGATATCTTTTTTAATATTTCGAATTTGGAGTGGTGTCTTTTGGTTGGGCATATGCACCGGTTGTGGCTATAGGTATCATGAATAGGATCTTTAATCCCTACCTTGTTATGTTGTGGTGGTTCTTGGTAATGATGTGTCCGGTTGTTTCCGAAAGTGAGGAAGAGTTTGTGAATCATTTGAGGGTGATGTTGTGATTTTTGAAAGAGGTGAGGTTGGATGAAGTGAGAAGGGTTGTGTACTGGCTTTGATGGTTTCGAATCTTCTTTGGTTCAAGAGTCCTAGTTAAGCAATGATTGATCCCCATTTTGATAGAGATGGAGGTCTTGGTGAGGGATGGAAAGGTTGAGGTATTCTCCGAGGGGGAGATGGTGTCTTTAGACACTAAGGTAGGCTATAGGTGATTGTGTTGATAGTTTGGTTCACTTGGAAGTCCCACCCATGAAGGGTGTGGTCCGGATTGCAAGAAAGGAAATTGGGTTTTATGTTTTGAGGATTCTTATAGAGTGTTGGGAAGATTGATAAAGTAGCATGCGAATGGGAATTGCCTATGGATATAGATATGGTTTTTCCGGATTTTCATGCTTCTAGGTTGAGGGGATGTGTTAGTGACTCTAGTGCTATAGAATTCTTCGAGGTTGTGGGTGTTGTAGAGGATAAGTTGGCTTAGGAGAAGGTGTCAGTGGGAATATTGGATGAATGGGTGGAAAGGTTGATTGATAAGGATGTAGTGTTTGTCAAGGCCCTTTTTGGAAGAATCGTCTAGTTGATAGTGTCTCTCGGGGAGTCAGAGAGGGCATGAGGAAGCAATATCCGTACCTCTTTCACTGTATTCAAGCCCAAGATAGAAAATGATACCTTTGTGTGATTTCAAGTCTTAAGTTCAGTCATCATGTCATTGCATGCATTCATGTTTAAATTGAAAAGTTCATGATGATTTTATACTTATATTAAGATTTTTGAAATGATGTTTAAGTACAATGTTGCATCCTTGTATGGGCTGAAATTATCTTGTTTTCTCTCTTTTATACCTTTCTTTGACATTCAGGAATGAATGATCCCAAGGGGGAGATATTGAAATGACCCCAAAAAGTGCCCGAAAATGTGCCTCAAAATGCCCAAAATTGTAATTTCCATATATCTCAAAATCCACGCATTATTTTGAAAATCCAACTTCATATTCTTGATCAGGGGGTCAAATTGAGTGTGGAATGTGTCTAACCCTGATTCTAGAGTAACCGTAGTGAATTGTAATGAGTTATTGAGTTTTAAAGAGTTTTGATGTATAGTACTTGAGGGTGTTGCCAAGTATCTATTGATAGTTTTACACTCAATCTTCTTGCATGATTTCACTCTTGAATTGCATGGTTTTACACTAGCATTACACATCCGCCAAGTATTTGATAAAGTGGTCGGGTTATGATTTCTGGAGGAATTAAAGGTCTAATGCATGTCTTATGAGTTGAATGACTATATGATGATGAAAGGGATGTATATATGTGTGATTAATCATGTAAAGTACCTATGGTATTGCAAGTGAATTCTTGGGCTCTCATGTTGTTATATTCTTGGGAATCGTTGATGAGTTATTGAGTCCTTATGCTAAGGTTTATGCTCTTGTGAATTGTGAAGCCTACTACAAGGGGTTATGAGCTATGTTATAAGCTCTACACTCCAATACAAGGCTAATTTCTACATGTAGGGGTTACGAACTATGTTGTCCTCCTTACCCTCATGTACAAATCCATGCTACTCACTTACTGAAATCTACATGTAGGGGTTATGAACTATTTTGTACTCCTTACCATCGTGTATGATTTGGGGTTATACAAGGTACTCACATGTAGGGGTTATGACCTATGCTACCTTCTACCCTCACATTCTATTCACTTACTCATATCTACATCTAGTGTTATGAACTATGTTGTACTTCTTACCCTCATGTATTATTTGAGGTTATGTAATGTACTCATATGAAGGGGTTAGGAATATGTTATATGCCTCACCCTCATATGAAATGAAAGGCTATGAGTTATCTCATAATCACATGTAGAGGTTATGACCTATGATACCTTCTATCCTTATGCGCTATTCATTATTTCTTGTTCTACCATTACCTTCTACTAGGGGTTATGACTCATGCTATATTCCTCACCTTCTAGTACAAGGTGTTTGGACGATCTAAATATGTCTCCTTATTGTGTTAAATAAGTTATGCGAGTATGATTATTTTCAAGAATGTTTTACATCAAGCATTGTTCCTTATTATGTTAAATAAGTTATGTGAGTATGATTATTTTCAAGCATGTTTTACATCAAGCATTGTTCATACATGCCATGTTACTAAGATACTATCTCTTGCTACGATTATGCATTTTGATTATATTTCCTATCTCTTGTTGCATTGCATCCTACATACTTAGTACATTCCAACGTACTAATGCATACTCTATGCCTACATGATATTACCATGTAGGAACTGATGCCCCATTTGAGTATGTCCATCCATGTGGCTAGTACGAATTCACTCAAGTTTGTTGGTGAGTCATCCATTATGTGGACGTTGCTTATGATCTCTTACTATGTTCTAAACAACCTTTCTTTTATGTTAAAATTGACTATGAGCGTGACCCAGTTGCTTGTCTTGGCCCCTGCTCTATCCATGTATTAGAGGTGTTGTTGGACATGACATGTGTAATGTTATGATTGTCGTCTCTCTCTTGACTCTTATTGTTTGCGATATGAAAGATGTTCCTTAGCCCCGGTTATCCCTATTTTGATTCTTTGATGCTATTTTATTTCATCAGCGACCAAGGATGTGTAATAATGTTTTAAGAGACTTGCTTGGGGTCCCTTCAGTTTCCCCTTGCGCCGTGTCACGTTTAGGCCCTAGGCTTGGGTCGTGACATGATGATTTGTGATGGGCTTCAGTGGCTCAAACACTCTCTGGGATGATACTCCCCGACCATGGTGAGTGTGTTTTATACCTCATATGTAGCCCTGGTACACAACACTCTTCCCAAGGGAATAAAGCCCCCCACTCACCCCAAACTGACCGAGATGAGAGTGAGGGGACGACAGGTTGATATATTGAGGAACACCATCCGCCGGATAATTTTGGACTAGAGTTCCTTCCCTCAGATCCACTGTTGAGTTTTATTAGAGGGTAAGGCAGATGAGGAATCCCCTGGTTATGAAGATCCAGAGTGAGGAGCCAGCTTGATGAGATGGGTAGCAAGTTATATTGCTAAGTAGGGTCCGGAACCTGGCTGGGTCTCCACTCACTCGGAGCCTATTGCCAAGGGTTCGCTTGGTTTCCCTCTATGTTTTGGTGGGCTATTGTTTGTTCATGTATTCGGCCTATGCTTGCTGATAATACATTGACGCTGAAGCATGTAGTTTTAGTTGCCAACGGCTTAGCTAGTTATGATATTGATTAGGCATGCCTCATCGTCGAGTAGGTTCATGAGGCTGCCCTGAAGAGGTCTACATCAATCCTATTCCCTTATTTGATATACAGGCTTTGTCTGGAATCGAAGGTGGAGAGTTTGCACTTCCTGGACCATCTAATTGAGGCCTAGAAAACATTGAATTCTAGCCTGATCAAGGTTGAAGAGAACTTGGTAGCCCTAGCATCACCGCTTGAGGATTCACAGACTACTACCACCACTGTTGCTGTTACTAAGGAGAGGCCCCCCCAGCCTGAGGTAGATAAGGATAGGGGGCTTAGAACTTCTATTCCTGTACAACAGGCCGTGATACAATAGGATACTCCTATGGGCATGGTTTACATGTCCAGCGTATCTATGTAGGCCCTAAGGAGAAGGTTATTTTGCCTGAGTCGAGTTTGACTCAACTTGTTCATCAGATCAAGCGATGGGTCCGCCAAGTGATTTAAGACTCAGAGGGTCGCATGCAAGCATTTGGGTTGCTACTATTCAGGATTATATCTTTGCTATGTATCCCCGCATTGATGCAGTCGAGGAGAGGGTACAACAGAGGCTACACATGGCTCAGCCTGTAGACTTGACGACCCTACAGACGGAGATCCAGTGACTTCGGCCGATATGAAAACAATATTGGAAGCACTGCTCACACTACTAGCGATTACGCCTCTAGTGCCAGTGGTAGATCTTTTGCTCATGAGGAGCCTATTCAGTCATATAGTGAATACGATTATCCTGATGTTGTATAGTTTCATGTGAGTATGACTGAGAAGGAAGATCCTGAGCTTGCCTTGAGGACATCAAGACAAGAGGCATAGATACAATCAGCTCAAAAGGTGGAGTAGGTGAAGGGTGTTATCCCTTCCAAGCAAAGTGTTATTACTGAGAAACTACCCCACAAAAGGAGGTTGGCTAGACGTAGCCAGAGACTGTTGCTTAGGCACCAAGGTATGTTTATTGACACCTGTATGTTTTATTTTTCTCTGATTTTGTGCATAGGGATAGTGCACATCTTTTTCGATGGGGTGTGGGTAGTTATGGGCCTCAGTGATGTCTCACCAGCTTCGGTCCATAACTACAAAAATTTTTTATCCTGGGGTTTTCTTGCCTATGTTCTTTTTCCCTGTGGATATTTACTTTCTGTTCAACCGACACGTTTAGGATGTGTAGTTAGTATTTGTAACATATAGTACTAATACTTGCAGCATATAGCATGTTTTTGATGTTTCGTTTGAAAAAATAATACCCATCAAAAATTTGGTTTAGTAGTTAGATAACAACCATGCATGTTTAGGTGTGTGACAATGTTTGTTTTGATAAGTAAGGATAAATTGAGATGAAAAGCATGATGAGATTGTCCTTTGTTGATAATGTATATAGTGTCATGTGAGTGTGAGCTTAACTTGCTAGATTTATATGTTTTGTTCTAATTCAAAAGTTTCCCTATTACTCTAAGTTAGATTGTAGATTAATTGGATGAGGAAAGGATCTTAGGCCATTGTTCTTAATAGTCCACTTAGCCTAAAATGACCAACAAAAACTATGATATATCCCTTGTTTCTAATGTTTGAGCCTAACATTTACCTGTTCTTAGAAAATACCTGATTAACCTAGCCATGTTACTTGTAAAATCCTAAAATTGGCCCTAGTACTTCCTTGAAAATTATGCACCATGACTGAGGCAAAATACCTAAGTTGAAGGTGGCTACCAAAAGTGGCCTTGGGTCTGAGAAAGGATATTGTGCACCTTAACACAGGCCAAAAGCCTAAGCTGAGTGTGGCTGGTGTAAGGGTGAAACATAAAAATAAGGAGGGAAGTTAGTGATTCAAAGAAAAATAAAAAAAATCATGTACTGGGTGCAAGAAAAATAAGTGATGCCTTAATTGGGAGCTAAAAAGAAAAATGAATTGTAAAAATAAGGCAAAAAGCTTGAAATAGGAAAAAAGGAGAATGATGTGAAAATAACAGAGTTGGTAGGGCAAGAGTATAGAAAAATGCAGTGTCAAGGAGGGTCTTTAGTCACTATACTCCTAAAATACCATACCAAAGCCCCCTGACCCTATATTACAAGCCTAGAAAGTCCTAAGATGATCCTATTCCAGTTGGTTGAAGGTCTTAGTCATTAGCATACGGACAACACTATAGTATTAGGCATGATGCATGAATATCTTTTGTGAGTATGAGTGATTTTGCATAGTCCCAAGGTTATACATGAAAGCACCATTGAGTGTCAGATATGAGAGTTCTTTCTATAAAGGCATTGGCATTAAATAGTTTGCACTAGATTTGTTCAGTGATTGTGGATTGTTGATAGTACCTCACTTATCATAGTTGTGTTGTCACATGCACTAGTCTGTATTGGTTTGTCAGACGTCTATCTAACCCTGTTTTAAAAAGTTGGTATGGGTATTTAAGTTTGAGATTTATGTGATGTATGCCATTGGGTTGAGGTCTATATGTTACTGTATTATCTATATAGATTGAGTCCGTCGCTTGAGGACAAGCAACAATTCCCCACAGGATCAACAACTTCCACCCTATCATGGGGTGGAACATACCTATCCATAAGCTCGTCACATTATCTCCAACCCACAACTTGAGGTTGGTCAGGCCATGCACGATCTTGCCATCCAGCATTATTATTGTTCCAACCTTAATTCCTGGGTGTCCTTGAAATAGCCGGCCGAGAACCCAAAATTTGGTTACCTATATAATATACCTCTTCATTGTAACCACCTTCAAATGGTGCACTATCAAACATCACATCACTAGCAGCCTCCACAACATTTACACTCTTATAATTTCCTCTTATATCTTACATAGTTAAGAGGTCAAGCTGAGTTAGCATCTTAGCCATACTTTCATCTCTCTCTTGATCTAAAGCAAGTTTCTCTTTGGATGGACCCCTATGACTTGAAGACAAGAGGTCATCCCTTGTGTAACACACTTGATTGATTTTTGTCATGTCATCTAGGAGGTCACAAGCTGCAGCGAATGTTTGTTTCATAATTCTTCCTCTCACCAGCTGGTCAGCCACTCCTTTGTTGGTGTGTCGAGGCTTACATAGAAGTACTGCAACAACAAATGGTCTAGAACTCCATGATTAGGGCATTAAAGTAAGAGTTTCTGATACCGAAGCCATGTCTCATGCAATGGCTAATCTTCAATTTATTTGAATCTCTCAACACTTCTTCTCGGCATAACCTTCTAGGGTGGGAAAACTCTTTCGAGAATGCATCTTGACGTTCCTCACACGAAGTGATAGATTCACGTGGCAACTCAGCTAGCCACCTCACAGCCTCTCTAGTGATAAGAGTTGGAATAGCTTCAGTGTGATAGCTTCTTTGTTCACTATATTGTAATTGAATGGGAGACAGACATCAACAAAATTCCTGAGGTACTCGTGAGGATCCTCGTGGCCAAGTCCTCTAAATAGTCCCTTCAACTGGAGGAGTGGCAACATAGTGCTTGTCACATGAAAGGTAACACCTATGGCTAATGGGGGTAGTTGGATAACACATGTATTCCACACTTGGTCCCAATTAACACCCTGTATATCTTTAGTATCTCTAATATTATCATCATGGACGCTCTCATCATCTTCTATTTTAAAACTTATTCTTTAACAACAAAAACAATAGGAAAGAAGTAAAATAATTCTATCTACAAGAAAAAAGTTCAAGAAACACTTTCATCATGAACTTGTCAATTCCGCAGCAATGGTGCCATTTTTGATGTCACTCAACCCGACTACTCAAACGAAATTGGGGCAGTCATCATAAACATATTATCCAATTTTGGTGGTCGGGGTCGAATCCCACAAGGAATCATGGTTCATTTGGACTAAGCAATTATAGGTTTTGGGGGATTACAATAATTAAAATCAAGATTCAACTACACAATATGGGAATCAATCTACTAACTAGATCTAAATATTTGACTAATTGAGTTAATAATGAGTGAATAGGCTAGGTTGCTTGTAAGCCATGTTCAATTATGACACACGAGTGTTTCATATGATTCATGTGTGTCATATGATTCAATTACAATATCATCTGTGAACCACCGAGGACACACTTGGCTAAGAAGTCTCAGCAAAACCCCTAAAATGTTAACCATTGAATCCAAAGTTATAGACTTCAATTGAAACACTAGAAGGTTTCTAGCTATTACATCCATCCAACACTATAATCACTCTGGTTAAAGCAATAATGAGATTTAAATTAAACCCCAAGTTTGCAATGTTGAAATTATAGATTAAACGTAAGAATGGATGTAAGTTAACCTAAATCAATAACAATAAAGTAAAGATATCAAAGTCCTAACAAAAAAATCAAGAACCCATATCATTAGCACATCCCCCCACATGGGGGTTTTAGGCACTCATGCTAGAAATTAGAAATTCAATACCAACATTAGTAGCTGAAGTCATGGGTAACAATATTGTGTAGAGAACAGTTGATTAACATCAGCAGATCTCCTCAAGTTTTGCTTCCCAAGAGCTTGAAGCCCTATGACCCCTTTGTAATCTAGAACAAGGAATGTTCTATGTACTGCTACTCTCTCAGAATGATGTATACAATATCCCTTCTAAATTGCTTAAATAGTCAGTGCAAAAGTATAATAATTTATGCTCTGAGTTTCCATTTGGTGGTCAAGGCCGACCATCACCGAGCACTCTAGTAATGTGCCAAATGTGTACTTGACTACTTTTCTCTGCATCCTCTTAAGGCTTGTTTCTTTGCATCATTAGGCGATGATTCTTCACTCCGCTGATACAATTCGATGATTCACTGAAGTTCCTCTCTCATCACCTTGTTGTCATGATTTTAGGGCTTTGAGTACTCCAACTTTAGGCAGTCTCTTGTACCATTCGATGGTGCACCAAATATGTTTAGCGATGTTGATTCTGACAGCCTTCCTAAATTGGGCTTAAACCTTGGTTTTTTAGTTCTAGGAAGTATCTTTGAGTGTTCGGGGATCATCGAATATGTAGGTGATGCTGCTTTTATCTGCCTTTTTTACATTGTTGATCCTTTTCCAAGATTTGTCAAGTATTGTCCGTTTGTGCATTTTATGTTCCATTTCTTGACACAACACATGCATATTAATTAGAGATTGGAAATAATAGCACACTGAGGATAATATTTCTTCGCAAAATACCCCATAAATGAGTCTGAAATATGGACTCATTAGTGATTGGAGACAAAATAGTAGAGAAGTCCTGCATAAACTGTCTATAGTAACTGGCTAGACCCAAGAAACTCCTTATGTTAGTGGGAGTCAATGGTCTTGGACAGTTTTTTTCTTCTTCTGCCTTTTTAGTATCAACTTTCATGCCCTCTCTACATATCACATGCCCCAGAAAGGCAACCTTATCTAGGCAAAACTCGCACTTGTTAAATTTTGCATAGAGCTTCTTTTCACTTAGGGTCTGCAATACTACCCTCAATTGTTTCATGTGCTCTTGCTCAACTCAGGAATAGATAATAATATCATTAATAAACACCAGAAGGAACATGTCAAGGTAAGGCTTGAACACCCGATTCATGAGGTCCGTAAATATCGTCGGTGCATTAGTGAGGCCAAATGACATCAACACAAACTCAAAATGACCATACCTAGTCCTGGAAGCCATCTTAGAGATGTCACTTTCTCTTACCCTCAATTGGCAATAATCGGCTCTTAAATCAATTTTAGAGAAATGATTTGCCCCTTGTAATTGATCAAACAAATCATCTATCCTCGGGACAAGATACTTATTCTTGATGGTGACCTTATTGAGTTGTCGTTAGTCAATGTACATGTGAAGCGGCCCATACTTCTTCCTTACAATTAACACTGGAGCTCCCCATGGGGACCGAATAGGTCTAATAAAGCCATTCTCCAACAAATCCCTCAGTTTCTCCTTCAACTCTTTCAATTTTGCGGGAGCAATTCTATAAGGAGGGATTGCGATGGGCTGAGTATCGAGCAAAAAGTGTATGGAAAACTCTATCTTCCTTTTGGGAGGGCTATCCAGTAACTCATTTGGGAAAAAATCAGGTAATTCACTTACAATGGAGACTGACTCAAGGGAATGAACATTGGAAGAGACATCTTTGACCCTTACCAAGTGGTAGATAAACTCCTTGGAAATCATTTTGTGGGCCTTTACAAAGGAAATGAATCAACCCTTTCATGAAGAGTTGCTACCCTCCTATTCAAGAATTGGCCCATCAGGGAATCGAAATTTAACCCTATGAGTTCTACAGTCAAAGGAGGCATAAGAAGCATGCAACCATTCAATCCCCAAAATCATATCGAAGTCTACTATGGAAAGCTCAACTAAGTCACATGGAATCACTTTATGCAAGAAAGAAATGGGACAACCCCTATAGAATCTTTGGGCTATGATAGATTCACCTATGGGGTTACTCAACTCATAGGGCTCATGGATGACTTGAGGACATGTATGAAACTTATATGCAATGAATGGGGTTTCAAAATACAAACTTACTCTCGGATCTAAGAGAGTATATGCATCATAATATAAAACTCTTGACATACCGATAACCACATCTAGAGCCACTTCGAGCTCTTGGTGAACATGAAGAGCATAGAACCTATTGGTTCTTTAAGTGCCTTGAAATGGAACCCTTTGGACTTGAGGCCTTATGCCTCAGCTCCTGTAATCCTTAGCACGGTGGCTAATCTTCGGATTAGTAAAGCAAGCATTTAACCCTGCTAAGCACTCTCCTTTGTGAGGCTTCCCGCACTAAGGAAAATTGGGACTTATGGGCTTGGAAGCCACCCTTTTGACTTTAATGGGAGGGGGAGTATTAGTGGATCCATGTCCACTTCGCCTTGTCCACCTTTGAATTTGTGACTGTCGCTCCATTCGTGAGAGTAGTTCCCACTATCCACACGAGCCCTCTTAATTCCCTCACCCTTTGCTGAAGCTTCTCTTCCTCAATCTGCTCCATATACATCATTAAGTGGGAAATGTCCATCTCTTTGAACAACATATCTATCTTGCACTCCTTGGAGAACAACTCGGAACACCTGAATAAACTTGCTCATGTAAGCCCTCGAATCCATAATCATGAATGGAGCATACTTTGACAATTTGGTGAATTTGAGGGCATACTACCTCATGATCATGCTCCCGTGCTTCATGCTGATGAATTACTAGACCTTTACCTCCCTAAGTTTGATAGGGAAGAACTGATCCAAGAAGGAACATTTGAATTCCTCCTAACCAATAGGATATGCTCCTTAGCCTCTCTCATCTGCCCATTACTCGAACCAAATCTTAGCCATTCTTCTAAGTTGGTAGGTCACCAATTCTGCCTTCTCATCGGATAGGATGCCCATCACTGCCATAACTGGATAAGATTCCTCAATCAACTTATTAGGATCCTAATCCATATTTGACCCATGAAATTCTGGCGGGTTCATCCAAATAAAGTCACGTACTCTCATGGCTAGAGTTGGCACTCGAGGAGGAATGACCACCTCCTAATTGGCTTGGTTGGCCAGGGCTTGGGCCAACAAGGTGAACGCAGCTCTAAATTCCACATGAGACACTCCATCGTCTTGCTAGAGTGGAGGGACTTGTTCCTCGGGAGTGACTTACTGATGGGGATCTCTTCGTGGCAGCATGATCTAGAAACAAGTAAAAGCCTGTATTTTGTTAGCAGAAAACTTATATAACTCAAAGGAATGACATCAATAAAAAAGAAGGGAAGACTTTCCTAAACTGTCTCATAGCCTCTATCTCAAAATAGTGGCGTGCTTCAAAACCTTGAATGAGACTCTATGCTACGGGCTATGCATGGACATCTGAGGAACATTTCAAAATCTTGTGATCTGATACCAAGTTTGTAATAATCTGATCGAGGGGCCTAGTCCTCACACGATGAATGAGACACCCGAAGGCACCTCATCCAAGCCATCTAAGCATCTTAACTATTTACCAGTGTTGAGCTAAAACTTTTGTGGAAAACATGAAGGGAAAGGACTATGGACCACTTTTATGTAATGAAGCAACATTAAAAAGCAAGAAAAATTGATAACATCACTTTGTCCATAAGTATACCACTAATACATAACAGATGGATCCAACGCATTCAATTTTCATCAAATAGAAAGAAATCTAGAAATAGTCAACATAGAATGTAAAAGCCTCAAATTGGCAATATATACATCGTCTAAAACAAAAATAGAGAATAGAGTCGATAGTGGCTGGAGTCCTAAACTAAGGGTTCACCACAATAACAAGCTAGTCTAGACACCAACTACTAGCCATGAGCTGAAAGGAGTGCCTATCCTTACATGGTTAAATCACACAGACAAAATATATATTAGTATGATTTGAATGTACTAAGTATGTTTGATGCAATGCACGAATTAAATTGTAATGACATCATAGTAAAACATAACATTTGGGTATACATCAATTTAAAAAGTCATGAAATAATCCTAAACATGCACAAGAAATATGTACAAATCAATATGAGACAATGCATAAGAAATCACACAACTAAAGACATATAGTAGGATCATAAAAATTGTGAGAATGGACCATAACCAATAGTAAGACCATGTGAGTTACTACATGGAATCTAATGAACTCCTTCATTGGGAAAAGACCAATGCATTACTTCCATTGGGAAAAAAGGGAATCTACTTGCCAAGGTAGATATCTAAACATATTAACTTTGCAATTGCATCTTTCATAACCTTTGGACCTACATAGATCCACTAGCCTAGCCTATAAGATTCTAATGGTGGCATTGATGTCACCCAAGCTACACCTTCTTTTTGAGGTAAAGTGGTCGTACTCAAGATAAATAACCTAACCAAGGTTAGGGTTGAATCCCATAGGGAATAAGGTAGACTTATAAGAATTCAGTTGCAGTTTGGGTTTATTAACCAACGTATCTCCTTGGGGGGATAGGGATTATACTAACTAGTAAAAGTAATGCTAAGCTAAAACAAGAGTTAAACCAATAAGAAGAGGAACTAGGGTATTGTCTTCCCCATGGTTCCCTAACTTAGTACTACCTGATAACCAAATTTTTTTCAGTGTGTAGCATGCAGAAGGTAGTTAAGTTCACCAAACCCTTTGGCCCAGGAAAGAGGTGATCACTACATGATTTGGTTCATCCCTACAGTGTGACATTACTAACCCTTACCTATTGTTCCACTACAACCTCCCCTTGGCCCAATTCAGTTGATTAGATAAGAAACATCGATCGAATCCCATTAATTAATCTCTTTTCATATTCATGACTACCTTGATCCAGTCAGTAACACTAGCCAAGTTCTAATGTTGTCTACCATTAGAAAACATTCAGTATAAAGAGAATTAATTAATACATGCATGCACACTTTTCAAGGATTACAAACTATGCAATTTTACCTTGTTAGTTCTTAATGGTTCTCATAACCCTAGTTGTGGATTTAGCTACTCATGATCAATGTAATTGCAAGACTTACAAATTTGAATAACATAATGAGCAGTTACACAATAGAATTTGGCACAAGAAAATCCAACTCTTTAATGATAATCACCAAATTGAAATTAGAAGATGAAATTAAAGTTTACAAGTGTTTCTCAAACTCTCTTATGTTCTTCCTTTCATTCTCTTGAAGGAATAAACTAAAAAGTATATTTATAGTATTTAAAATACAAAACCAAAATGAAATAGGATAACTAGGTCAGTAGGCTCCACGAGGTGCTTTACGGGTCGATGATAGTTTATGGCTCGTAGTCAGGCTTTCGTGAACTGTTGCTTTGATTCTGCACTTGTCTTCTATAACACCCCTCTACGGCTTGTAAAAGGTTCTATAACCCTTAGGGAGTTTTGTATGATTGAATTTTTGAAAGTCCATATCTTCCGATCCTCAAGGTATGAGACTAAGTCTATGGCTCGTAAAGTCTTCTACAGCTCATCTGCATGTTCGCAGACTCAACTTCAGAAATATACCTTCTCTGGAATCACATATGAAACCTCTAATATAGCTCATAGAATGTTCTATGGCCTATGAAAGGTCTCATGGATCTTCAGCTTCAATAACTTCTGCACATTTTGCCCAAGAATTATGCAACCCTGAAATCTTGTAAACAAACACTAAAACACATCAAACCTACTAACATCGCATTGAGAACACACAAAATTTCATGTTTTAAGTATAAAAAAGTGTTATATTTTGACAGCACATTAACACCCTCAACTTAAAATTGTTACCTGTCCTCAAGCGACAGACACAATATATATAAGCAACACAATAACACATACCTCAATCTAATGGCATACATCTCATCAAACTTAAGCACAGATACCCACACCACTTTTCAAAGCACAATCAGATAGCTATCCAGTAAACCAACATAGATAAATAGATGTGACAATTCAACTATGAAAAGTGAGGTAACCATCAACAAGCCATAATCACCGAAGAAGTCTAATGTTAATAGCGCAATGTAAATTCCCTCATAGAAAGAAGTCCTATATCACACTTACAATGATATTATCATATAGATCCTTGAGACTATGCATAATTACTCACTCTCACAAAAGACATTCATACGTGATGCTCAATACCATATACTTGTCCTAATACTAATGACTAAAACCTTTGACTGCTTGGACTATGATCACTTTAGGACTTTACAGGCTTGCAATGTAGGCTCAAAGGTCTTTGATATGATGTTTTGGGAACATAGTGACTAAAGGCCCTCCATGACACTGCATTTTCTACACTTTTTCCGTACCAACACACTTATTTTCATTCCATTCTCCTTTTCTACCATTTCAATCTTTGCTAGGTGCTTTATTTTTATTTTTAACTTTTTGCCCTGTATTTACATTTTATTTTTCTTTTCATTTCATAAGTGAGGCATCACTCATTTTTCCTTGCATCTAGTACATGTGTTTTTCTCCTTTTCCATGATATACTAACTTTCTGATGTGCTATCAAAACATAACACTTTTAATGCTTAAAACTTGAAATGCTATTTGTTCTCAATGTGATGTTAGTTGGTTTTATGTGTTTTTGTGTTATATCTGCACGACTCTAGGGTTGGTTTTGGTTTTGGGAAGAAAGTACAAAAGTTGCTGATTTTTGATGCAGTATGAGTCCATTTACGGGCCATAGGTCATTCTATTGGTCGTGAAGTGGGTTTCGTAGACAATTCCAGTGAGGGGTTGATTTTTTGAAGTTGTTCTATTAAAATGTAGATGGGTTGTGGAATGATTTACAAGTCGTAGAACATGGTTCGTGTCCTGAGAATCAGAGATTAGGACCTTATGAAGATTTATCAAATGAAACCTCCCTGCGAGGTCATAAACCACTTTACGGGTTGTAGACGGGGTGTCATAGACTTGGAGTCTAGTTTTTCCAATAGCACTGTGAGACCCCAATTACGGGTCATGAAATGCAATATGGCTCGTAAACCTATTTGTGAGGCGTGCCGACCCAATTATCTTATTATACTTAGGACTTGTATTTTAAATATTATAAATGACTTTTTAGGTTATTATTCATAAGTTTACACTGTGTACACAGTGAACCTTAAAATTAGAGAGGAAAAATAGTGAGTTATATTGGAGAGTTTTGAGAACACTTGTACTTCGATTTCACCTTTAATCTTGTGATTCTCTTTGAAGTTAGATTGACTTGTTCTTAATTCAATTGGGTAAGTGCTCTATTATGTTATTCAAAATAATAACTCTTGCATTTACTCAAATCATGAGTAACTAAATCCACAACTAGGGTTGTGGGAACCATGAAAAATTAACAAGGTAAAATCGGATAGTTTATAATTCTTGAAAAGTATGCATGCATGTATTAATTAATTCTCTTTTTTTCACATGTTTTCTAGTGGGGGCCAACATTAGAACCCTCCTCATGTTACTAACTGGACCAAGGTGGTAATGAATAAGAAAAGAGATTAATTAATAGGATTCAATTGATATGTTCTTGTCTAATCAATCAAATTGGGCCAAGGGTAGGTTGTACTAGGAGTAATAGGAAAGAGTTAGTAATGCACACCACGGAGATGGGCAAAGCCGCGTAGTGAAATTTGCCTCTCAGTTTGACCAAAGAGTTTGGTGAACTTAACTCACCGTCCTGCATACTACACACTTGAAAAAAATTAGGTTGTCTGGTGATTCTAAGTTCGGGAATCATGGAGAACACAATAGCCTAGTTTCTCTCCATATTGATTACACTCTTGTGTTAGGTAGGTTTATTTTCCATTGATTATTACAAAGCCCTCCCCTTTGGGGAAGTAAATTGGTTAATTGCTCAAATTATAGTAGTTGCATCTCTTGAGTCTATGTATTCCTAGGGATTCGACCCTTACCTTCATTAGGTTCTATTTCTTGGCAACGACTGCTTTATTCTCAAAAAATAGTTTTTACTTGGGAAACATCAATATTTTGGCTCTGTTGTTGGGGAATACGACTTGACTTAGTTAATTCACAATGATTTGGGTATTAATCCTCATTCACCACTTTTTACATTTTTGTTGTTTTTATTTTCATTTCAAGGTGTATGTGTAGTGTATACGTAACAGATAAAGTCGAGACAGACTGTTGACTCTATTTGACCTATAGATCCACAAAACATTAAGGAGAATGACCCAAGATAATGCCAACAATGTGGCTAATACAGCTCTTAACAGGAATGAGAACGAGAACGAAAATGCTAATCATGAGATCCCACCTTCTCTTGAGGATGTTGCTCTATAACCATGGGATATTAATGACAATGCTTATTAGTGGAATCAATACAAGATAATCTGATGGCTATGGAGTTGACTGGAGCTATTGTGTTGCCACCACTACCAACTGACACAAAATTTTGTAGTCTTAAGTGGGTTGCTTCAGATGCTGCAAAACCATGGGCTATTTGTGGGGTTACCATCATAGGATACAAGCCATAAACACAATGTCGCATTCGTTTTCAAGAGTGTGATGGGAAAATAGAATCTGTCTATGGATGCAGTGGGACTATACAATGTTGTATTCATCTTTAAGAGTGTGATGGTAACATAGAATTTGTCTATGGATGCTCTGGGATTTCGTGTATTTCTATTATCTCTTACTACAAATGTGGCATTATGGCTATCTGAGCTCCCGCATAGTTTAATCACCAGTGGGATGAATTGCAGAAGACCTTTTCAGAGAGGTACTTCCCTAGACTGAAGAAGCTCTAGTTGAAAGATCAGATCAAGAAATTTGAGAAACTTCCTGGTGGTTCCATCAGTACTACATGGGATCAGTTTGCTAAGTTCTTGAGGAGTGTCCCGGGCCATGGAATCACTGACAATGTCTTGTTGGAGATGTTCTATCTAGATTTGATGCCACTAGTCAAGCATATGCTGACACTATCTTAGGAGGTCCATTTGTAGAGCAACCTTTCACAGAAATTGTTGAGTAGCTGGATATGGTGGCCAAACTGAATCATGTGTGGAGGCCCATGAAGAAACTCCCAACCAAATACTTAGGTACAACCAGTGTAAGCCTAGAGCATGAAAAAATAAATGAGGAGTTCATGCGGATGCTTGTACAAAGTAATGCAAATATAGAGATGCTAATAAAGCAAACACGAGAACTAGATAGGGCCAGAAGCATCTAAGAAAGCTACTGTACCATGCAGAGTAGAAGAGAAAATGACACAGAAGGGAACCGCAAGGATAGCTGTAGGAGCGACCGCTATGTGCCCTCCTCCCCCCCCCCTCCACAATCGTTACATGGAAACAAGGAATCCTATGATTGAGGAGATGCTTAGCCAGTTGTTGAAAAAGGCAACGCACATGATGAAACCCTAATGGAGATTAAGTCCGACATTACTAGTATAAAAAAGAAAATTGAGCATCATTCTATCGCGACCAAATCCCTTGACTGTTAGTTTGGACACATATCAACTCAACTAAATTAGACTCAAAGAGGCATAATAGTCTACATCATGGCTCAAGATCTAAAGGATACTGACTAATACAAGATAAAGAAGATTAGTGGTAAGGGTAGCACCTCTGAACCTTCTATAGATACTAATATAGGAGCTCACAATCTTGAGGAAGACTAAGTACTCAAGTTATCGATGTCATGTCGTGATAGTAAATTAAGTGTTGCTTGGGAGAGAACCCAAGGTGGTTACTGACAGTTAGGCACCTAGTTAGGATTTTCGGCTCGTCATAATTTATTTTTCTTTGATTTCATTCATTGGTCACAATGCAAATTTTTATCAATGGGTTATGGATACTTATGGGCCTTAGGGAAGTCTAAGTAGCTTAGGTCTATAACTACCCCAAGTTTTGATCCTTGAGTTTTCTTACCTGTGTTCTTTTTCCCAATGGATATTTACTTTCTATTGAACAGGCACATTTAGGATGTTTAGGTAGTATTTGTAGCATATAGTACCAATACCTATGGCATATAGCATGTTTTTGTGTTTTGTTTGAGAAATGATATGCACCAAAATTTTGATTAGTAGTATAGATAGCAACCATGTATATTTAGGTGTGTTGACAATGTTTTTCTGATAAGTAAGGGTGAATTGAGATTAAAAGCAAGATTTGAGAGTGTTTTGTTGATAATGTAGTTAGTGCCATGTGAGTGTGAGCATTAAATTACAAAATTCATATGTTATGTACTAATTCAGAACTTGCCCTATTACATTAAGTTGGACTATAGATTAGTGTCATGCCATTGTTCTTAAAAGCCCACTTAGCCTAAATGACTAACCAAAATTGCAGTATATCCCTTATTCCTAATGTTTGAGCCTAACATTTACCTATTCTTTGCAAACACCTGATTAGCTTAACTTTGTTAGTTGTAAAATTTGAAAATTGGTCGTGGTCCTTCGTTGAACATTATGCACCTTGACTGAGGAAAAAAGCCTAAGTTGAGGGTGGCTACCATATGTGGTCCTGGTTCTGAGGATAGATATTGTGCACCTCAACTCAAGCCAAAAGCCTAAGTTGAGGGTGGTTGATATAAGGGTGAAACACAAAATAAGGGGGAAGTTAGTGATACAAAGAAAAGGGGAAAATCATTTACAGGTGTAAGAAAAATAAGTGATGCCTTAATTTTGAGTTAAACATAAGAGTGAAGTGTAAAATCAAGGCAAAAAACTGAAAAAGTAAAAAAGAAATCACCTAGAAAAGTTTGAAATAGGAGAAAGAGAGAATGAGATGAGAATAACAGAGTTGGTAGGGCAAAAGTGTAAGAAAAACACATTGTCAAGGAGGGCCATTAGTCACCGTGTTCCCAAAATACCATACCAAATCCCCCTGAGCCTACGTTACAAGCCTAGAAAGTCCTAAAGTGATCCTAGTCCAAGAAGTTGAAAGTCTTAGTCATGACTATAGGGGCAAGCCTATGGGATTAGGCATGATGCATAAGTATCTTTTGTGAGAGTGAGCGATTTTGCATAGTCCTAAGGTTATACATGAAACCATCATTAAGTGTCAGACATGATACATCTTTCTTTGAGGGAACTTGCATTGCATTATTAGCATTAGACTTATTCAGTGATTGTGGATTTTTGACTGTTCCTCACTTGTCATAGTTGTGTTGTCATATGCACTAGTTTGTAATAGTTTGCTAGATGGCTATCTGATTTTGTTTTGAAAAAGTGGTATGGGTATCTAAGTTTAAGATTAGAGGGATGTATGCCATTGGGTTGAGGTCTGTGTGTTATTATATTACTTATATAGATTGAGTTCGTCGCTGAAAGACAAGCAATAATTTTATGTTGAGGATGTTGATATGCTGTTAAAACATAGCACTTTTAATGCTTAAAACGTGAAATTTTGTGTGTTCTTAATGCAATGTTAGTTGGTTTCATGTGTTTTTGTGTTATATATGCAGGTTCCAGGGTTGGCCTTGATTTTAGGAAGAAAGTACAGAACAACAACAACAACAACATTCCCAGTGTAATCCCACTAGTAGGGTCTGGGGAGGGTAGAATGTACACAAACTTTATGTCACGACCCCGACGTAGGTCTTAGACATGACACAACGAATGGGGAACCCAAAGGGACCCCCAAACAAGCCTCTTAGCATATCATGACACATCCTTGGTCGCGGAAGTAATTATACAACATCAAGAGATAGGAAAAGGGGGGAAATGGGGATAGGGACATAGTTGATATCATAGAGACATAGAAAGTCAAAGTGTGGCCTTAATACACCATAATGTTCAAACAACACCTCTAATATGTAGAAAGAAGCATAGGCTAAGACAATCTCTGGGCTCACCCTCATAGTCATAAGTTTCCAACATAATAAGAGTTAATACATAGCATAAATTCAAAGAAACATGTCCTCAGAGTTGAGGACTCACTAACTTGCTTTGAAAGATAGTACTAGCCACGTGGAGGAGGAAGATGATCAAGTAGAGTTATCTTACCTACATGGTAACATCATGTAGGTATAGAGTATGCATTAGTACATTTGAATGTACTTAGTATGTAGGATGCAGTGCAACAAGAGATAGATAACATAATCAAAATTCAAAATTAGGCAATGAATGAGCATATAGCAATATGGCATGTATGAATGATACTTGAAGGAAAATATGCTTATATAGAACATATTACATGTGTAGGAGAAGACCTTCATCTTAGACCAAACAACTTAGTACTTGGAATCCAAGGTAAACCACCCCTTGGAGGTGTTTGAGGTATCAACCCCTCAACTTGGTTAATGGGTTTACTACCTCCTATCAAGATGTTTGAGGTATCAATCCCTCAACTTGGTTAATGGGTTTACCACCTCCCATCAAGGTGTTTGAGGTATCAACCCCTCAACATGGTTATGATCAACTTGCAACACTAGAGATACCTTTCATGAAATGAACACACATTTAAGCATTCCTTTCATCATCACAAAGTCATCTAGTTCATAGGTCATACAATAGATAATTAATGGCTCAATAATTCAAAACCGGACATTTTAGTAGATACTTGGCGGGTGTTTAATGCTGGTTTAACATCATGCAATTCAAGAGTGAAATCATGTGAGAAGATAAATGTAAAACCACTCACCAACACTATGTAATACCCTCATACAAGATACATCAAAACTTATCCTCACATCTCATAGTAGATCTTAAATTCATAACTCAAACATGCTTAAACAATCAACATTTCATAAAACCCCAACATAGTTTATAGTCAACTTTCATAATAAGAGCTAACCATGGATAATCTAGCTTGAAAACATGCATATAAAAAGGGAGGTTGGGAACCATAGGTGAAAGGACCTAGTGGTTGAAACCCACATACCTTAGACCTTGAGTCTCTTGAAATTGAGTTGGGAAAGAATGGAAGCTTGGAATATAGTCTTGAAATCCAAACTTGTTCTTGAGTTTCCTTGAATTCCTGTTAGTGTCTTGGTAGAGGATTTTGAGAGGATTTGAGAGTGTATTCGAGTTGAGAGTAATGAGTTTGATCCTTTGGAATAGGGTTTAGTCTTTTGGGGAAGTTAAGATAGAATTAGAAGTCTAAAAGGGTCATTAGAATACATAAAATTTACAAAAATGCCATTATTGAACGAATCAAAAAATCTACAGGAGTCGTGTGGCACTCCATGGGTCATGTGGGGTTCTCGTGAGGTGAGACTTGGTCAAAAATTGGAAGTTGGGATACTTTGGAAAAATCACGTTTCATCACTTTGACGGGAGGCTCCACGGGCCGTGTGATGCTACACGGTTCGTGTAATGGCCCGTGGAGTAACACTTGGTGAGAACAATTGTTGGAAGGAGGCTCCACACCAGGACAAACAACTTGTCAAGCTTTCCACGGCCCATGAAGATGGTCGTGGCACTACACTTAGCCAGAATCTTCCCCTTAGCCAAAATCTTCCCCCTCATGCCAGCCTTGCCTCACTTACACACTACCACGGCTAGCAACACGGGCCATGCCACTGGCTGTACCATGTACCGTAGACCAAAAATGGACTTTTCCAGCTCAAGACAATCCACATGGCTCATCCAAAGCCTCATTGCCCGTCTAAGTGGTCGTGTGACATCACTGCATGGGAGCGTCTCAGGAAAATGGTCATAACTCCTTCATCCGAACACAGAATGAGGTGAAACCAAGTGCGTTGGAAAGCTAACTCAAAGAGCTTTAATTTAACATGTTGTGGGTCATTCTTCTTTTTGCGATTAAAGTTATGCTCGTTTAAAGTGGATGTTCGTACAAACCAACACCCAAAACTCAATTCCTAAGGAAGTCTTGAACTCGTCTAAGTACTAGAAGCTCCCCATGATGCTAATACACTTCCCACCT
>JAOTQR010089998.1:0-33323 GCA_025774065.1 Solanum ossicruentum
ATAAAGGAAATTGGCTTAGCATGTGTTCACGTGCCCCTATCGGGCACTGGTCACGACCCCAGGGAGGGGTGTGACACCTGCGCTATTGCCCTTGTCCCATACTTGGCCTCAAATTTATTTAGCCACAACCATGTCACGTCATACCCTTGTCTTGTCTTAGTTTTTCCCTACCCTTGTCATGCCTTAGCCAAGTCTTGCGTTGCATGCCCTGGCCACGCCAATGCAAGGTCTTTCTTCACTTAAACTTAACTTTGACTGAAGTCATGAGTCCTTTGATAGGTTCAGCAGGTCAATTCCTTAGCCAAGCCTGAGCCACTCGAACTATCAAGCCGAGGGTCTGACAGACACTGACGTAAGCATGACATCAACACACGAATTTTAATAATAGATAAATTAGGGGGATATTAATTGTAATAAATTAGGGGGATATAAATGTAAGAGGGTATATGGATGTAAATAGTTTGCTTCAAAGAAACATGAGCATAGCTTCTTCTCTTTTCTTAGCATGATGTGGTACTTAAAAGTTGTGATTATTTTCATCACAACTTATTTATTGTCAATTTTATCATTATTTTTTATTAAATATTTTAGTGTCATCACTCATATAATATTTTATATTATTTTTTAAGAAGCATCCTAGTTAGTTGTAATTTGAAAAAACTAAAGAACTTTTTAAGAACAAGTTAATTATATGTGTATGAATATTTAATCAAAAAAATCTAAAAATTTGAGAAATCCCAAAAATCTTAAAAACGTTCAAGGTTGAAAAATCTAAATTTAATTAATTTGATTTAATTTATAAATTTAAAATTTTAATATAAATAAAATAATTTAATCTTTGGAAAATTCAAGCTAATCTTATCCATGTATACCTCCCACGTGAGCCATTGGACAAGTTTTTTCGTCACATACAGAAAAGCAAAAATTATATTCTCAAAGTTCTTCGAGGTAAATGAAAAAGAAGAAAAGGAAATAGTGTGTAATGACACTTTTATTGCTGAAGTGACAAAAGGACAATGTTGGATGAGTTAATTATCTTCTTTTCTTTTTTTCATTTGGAGCTCTTAAAAGATTCATAATAGTAAGTACTTTCTAGATTTTTAATTTCAATAATCTGAAAAAAATTTTAAAAAAACTTAATTTAAAATTGTAAATAGTATTTATAAATGATTTAAATATGATAAAATAGATATTTTAAAATATCAAATATAAAAATATATTATTTTATTAAAACTAATTCTTTTTAAAAAAAGTCATACAAATTACAATAGAGAAAATGATAGTTCATTTGCTCAAAGTTATGTAGTAATTAAAAGATGAACCTAAATACTCATATTTTACTTAATTTAAAATTCAATTAGAAGGTGAAAAGGAAAGTTTGTTGTTGGAAGAATAAAAATGAGTTGATAAAGATAATATGGTGTCAAAGAAATCACAGATTGAACCACATTATCACACAAGTTCAAATCTCAAAATAGTTGTGTTTCGAATATATAAAAAGATTATTTTGATCCATTTTTCAATCTATGAACCACACATGATGCTCACCTTCTCTTAATTAATTAATTAATTAAATTTAAAACATGAATTAACCCAACCTGAATCATTTCAGAAATAAAAAATGTTGATAATACTTAACCCTCAAAATTCTCCTTCAAAGTTTGAATATTTAATTAAAACCCACAAAACTATGACTCAAATTCATCAACCCACAGTTAGTCTTATACTTTAAAAGCAATGCAGAAAATAGAATCCAAAGAAAAGTATGTTAAACAATCTGAGTTCACAGAAGTTACTATGTGTCCTTAAGAAATTTAATCCACACACTGTATCTCAGATTTGTAGATTATTTCCTCTCAGATAAAACAGATTAACAATCATAAAAATAGTGATACCTCAAACTCCTGTGATTTTCAGCGAACTCAAATAAATAGCAATGTATTCACACATACTCCAGTTTTATTTTGTAAGAAAATATATGCAGATGAAGAGAAAATTCAATGTTTGAATAATACATAAATGACTTCTATTTATAGGCAGTGTGTCACGCCCGGGGAGGGTACCCTGGCGTAACTGGCACTCAGAGACTATTGCTAGCCTCCGAGCGAACCACCGAGCCTCATCATACTCATTCAATCATACTTCAGCGGAAGACATCAGAATTAGAAATTAATAATCAGTGGACTATTCTATCTTATCACGTCTAAGTCAGGAATAAAGGCCATTGGCCATAAGACTAGTCATCAATGTTCATCACATAAAACAGAATTAAAGATACTCAATGAAAAATGAAAGGAGGAAAAGAACCCCGATATCAACCCATCATCTTTCTACCTCTATAAAGCCTTTATGTCTATGATCTAGGAAGGTACTATAACAGGCCATGGCTACCACAACTCAAGAAATAACTCAAACACATGAAGGAAAGAAACATCCTCCGAATGCAGGGGAGGACTCACCACTATCTGGAATCAAGGAACTCTGAACCTCAACGTTCGCCTGCAGAAGTCCTCTATCTACTGAATAATGATGCAGTGACAAATGGCATTAGTACGTGGAATGTACTATATATAAAATGGGCTAAAAGTAAACAATATAGACAAGATAATATGAAATGACATCAACTCATCAGTTACTCAATCTTAGCTCAAGATAAGGAGTAGGACAATATCACATTAACATCAATTTAGACTCATACCATCATATCAACATCAGAGTATTATCAATATGGAACCTATCTGGGAGTTTCTCTAACCAACAACAATCACCTATAAGCCGGTGATAATACAACGAAGAGATGTTGCAACATCCATCTAATACCTTACCAGGGTAGATGATGAGTCTATCGGTGGATCCATAAATCTGTCAAGTCCTCTTTTATGACTGAGGAAATATCCGCTCTCACGGTACAATCCTCCTATGATAGCCAAGTAGTTAATAAGTGCGAGTAGAACTCGCTTTTACCCATTTCGGTACTCATACTCCTCCCATGACTTAACATGCTCATAAGTCTATCAACATCAGAACGTTTGTACAATCAGTCTCTCTCTTTCAGACAAGGACATCAACTCATCTTGTCATCATCAACTCAAATTATTAGGAACTTTTGTTAAAATTCAGATTCAACCTTTTAAAGACTCTAAGGGTCTCACTCTAAGTCAATTTCATCAACATTATCATCAATGCTTACTCAATTCAAGATCCAGACCACAACAACCAAGCACATTTACGTCATCAAGGCTTGAGACATCAACCCCTAGGATCATTCTTGAAGTATTTAATAAGGAGATCATGTAGGGTTTGTAAAATCATACAAGTAATTCACTTAAACAATTAAGTTAAGTAGTAATGATCATCTATTTCAGAAAATATATGCAATATAAAAATGGTTCTCAATAAAACATTCAAGAATTTTGACAAAACCCATCACCTTCAACTAGCAACCTACTACACTCAATGGGGCACACAAGAGAACAATCCCATGTTTTGGGTAGTCTTTACATACCTGGATAAAGAATAATTTAATTTTCTTCACGAACTTGACCTCAACCTTGAAATCCTCAAGCGTTTTTGTCTTCTCTCTCAAGAATTCTTCACGTAGGAGTTAGGAAAAATGGGTTTTGAAACCCTTAATTCAAATAAAATAACCCTTAATCATGTTTTTGAGACTTAGGATAGGGTGGGGAATGACCAAAAGGCCCTTTCCGTGTTAAAAGAAAATTTTCATGAATTCTGCACTGGTCTGCAATGTGCCAGGTGCAAGGACCAGTGTATTTTTTCCAAAATTTCCTCTGAATGAATTTGTCCCTTCCCATCAAAATTTTAAAGAAGAAACATAAGTGTTGATCTGTGCCCAGGGTGCATCACGGACCTGGCGCGCATCAACAATGTTTCGCGTAAAATTATGAAAATTTATTTTTCAATCCGGTTGCTCTAAAATTGAGTCGAGACCTTTTCCCCACTTAATTTCTTGCACTAATTGTAAATTTGGTCTTGGATTTCCCATCGGATCTTGAAAAGATGCATTATGCACACAATTACGGTCTAAGGGCATTTCAGTAATTTCACGGGTGTTACATCATCTCCTCCTTGGGATCATTCAACCTCGAATGATGAGTAAAGATAGAATGAAGGCACGAGTGGACTCAAAGCTCATCCCACTCCTCACTTGAGAGCTCTCAGACTCTCAACTATCCATTACTTTCTGTATCTCTATCTTAGACTCGAGAATTAGAATTTACATATCAACTCAAGAATGGAAACTTTAATTACATTAAGGATAAGGAAATTACCTTCAACATCATCGTCATTTGTACTGAATAGGTGAGGGTAGTTGATCTTCATGGCTTCCTCAGCTTCCCATGTAGCTTCCTCAACGAATTGGTTCCTCCATAGAACTTTGACGGAGGCTCTCTCTTTATTCCTTAGCTTACGAACTTGATGGTCAAGAATTTGGACTAGAATCTCCTCATAGGACAAACTATCTTTTACTCCTGTACTCTCAACAGAGACCACCAAAGTGGGATCTCCTAAACATTTTTTCAGCATCGACATGTGAAATGCCGGATGGATCCCGTCTAGCTCGGAAGACAAGTCTAACTCATAAGCGACCTTCCCAATCCTCCTCACAAGCTTATAGGGTAAAAAAATGCCTTTTTCACCCCACAGGGGATACTATAATATAACGTGGACTCAACTTTCCCTTTTTACCGAACCTCATGACACCCTTCATGGGTGAGACTTTCAAGTACACCCAATCATCCACCTCAACCTCCAAGTCCCTTCTCCTCACGTTAGTATAATACTCTGGCAACTTTGTGCAGTCTTCAACCTCTCTCAAATAACCTTTACCTTCTTTATGGACTGGTGGACAAGATCAGGTCCAATTAATTCACCTTCACCAATCGCAAACCACCCAATTGGTGATCTACATCTTCTCCCATACAAAGCTTCATAATGGGTCATTTGGATACTTGCATGACAACTATTGTTATACGCAAACTCAATCAATGGCAGATGGTCATCCTAATTCCCCTTGAAGTCAAGGACACAAGCTCTCAACATATCCTCCAAGGTTTGAACGGTGCGCTCGGCCTATCCATTTGTCTGAGGATGGAAGGTTGTGCTCAGATTCACCTTCGTACCCAATCCCTTCTGAAAAGATCTCCAAAATTAGGAGGTGAATTGAGCTCCTATGTCCGAGATGATAGACAAGGGGACTCCATGAAATCTCACAATCTCATGAATGTATATCCAAGCATATTCCTCAGATGTATTAGTTGTCTTAACTTCCAAGAAGTGGGCTAATTTAGTCATCCTATCCACGATCATCCATATTGAGTCATGTTGCTTTCGGGGCCTTGGCAAATCGATAATGAAGTCCATGTTGATCAACTCTCACTTCCACTCTGGAATTTCAAAGTTCTGAGCTAATCCACAAGCCCTTTGATGCTCAACCTTAACATGTTGGCAATTGGGGCACTTAGAGACAAACTCAGCAATGTCATTCTTCATTCCGTTCCACCAGTAAATTCCTCTCAAGTCTTGGTATATCTTGTTGGAGTCAGGATGGATGGAATATCTGAAGCTATGAGCTTCGTCCATGATCCTCTCTCGAACACCATCGACATCGGGAACACACAATCTACCTTGGTATCTCAACACGCCATCTCCCCCTTTGGAGAAGACCATCACCTTTTGCTTATGCACAACTTTTTCAATTGGAACAAGATAGGGTCTTGGTCTTTCTTTTCCATCATCTCTGACACTAAGGATGAAGCAGACTCATTCTGAACATTGACCCCGCCTTCATTATTCTCCTTAAGTTACACTCCTAATCGGGCTAACCTGTGCACTTCCTTAGCCAACTCTTTCTTCCCTTCCTCCACATGGGCAGTGCTACCTATAAAACATTATGCTAAGAGCATCAACGACAATGTTAGCTTTACCTAGGTGATAGAGAATGAACATGTCGTAATCCTTGAGCAACTCGTGCCATCTCCTTTGCCGCGGGTTGAGCTCTTTCTGACTGAAAACATATTGCAAGCTCTTATGCTAAGTGAACACATCCACATGCACTCATACAAATAGTGGTGCCAGATCTTAAGCGCAAACACCATTGCTGCCAACTCGAGATCATGAGCTGGATAGTTCTTCTCATGAATATTAAGTTTCCTAAAGGCGTATGCTATCATCTTTCCTCTTTGCATTAGTACACAGCCTAGTCCAACTCTGGATGCATCACAATATATCAAAAAGTCTTTTATCCCATCGAACAAAGTCAAAACTGGGGTAGTAGTCTGTCTAGTCTTCAACTCCTAGAAGCTCTTTTCACATTCGTCGAACTACTGAAACTTGGCCTTTTTGCGTTAGATTGGTCAATGGTACAGACAAGGCAGAAAATGCCTCAACAAATCTGTGGTAGTAGCCCACCAACGCCAAGAAACTATGTATCTCAGTAGGAAAGGTCGATCTGGGCTAGGTCTTAATCGTTTCAATCTTCTGGGCATCCACTCGAATACCATCGCCCGAGATAACATGACCTAGGAAGGCGACAGACTTGAGCTAAAACTCATACTTCGAAAACTTAGCATATCATGGGCTTTGAGAGTTTATAAGACCACTCTAAGATGATTGGCATGCTCCTCTTCTTCCTTAGAATACACCAGGATATCATCAATAAATACAATCATGAACATATCAAGATACGGTTTGAATACTCTGTTCATCATGTACATGAACGTTACAAGTGCATTAGCTAACCCAAAGGAAATGACCAAGAACTCAAAGTGGTCATACCGTGTCCTAAAGGCTATCTTAGGAATATCACATTCCCTCACCTTCAACTGATGGTAACCCGATCTGAGGTCTATCTTGGAGAAGCAAGAGGCACCCTGAAGTTGGTCAAATAGATCATATATCCTGGGAGGGGATACTTATTCTTTATTGTGACCTTATTCAGTTGTCAGTAGTCTATACACATTCTGAGAGACCCATCTTTATTATGCACAAAATAAAATAGGAGCACCCGAAGGAGAAACACTAGGTCTTATAAAACCTTTCTCAGGAAAGTCTTTCAACTACTCTTTCAATTCAGTGGGGGCTCATTCGGTAAGGTGGAATCAAGATAGGTCGGATAATTAGGGAGAACATCAATCCCAAAGTCAATCTCTCTGTCATGAGGGACTCTAGGTAGATTATCAGGAAACACTTCGGGAAACTCATTCACAATCAGGACTGACTCAAAGTAGGAGACTCAACATTATCAAATTTAACTCGCGAGGTGATAGATACAACCCTTGGAGATCAACTTTCTGGCACTAAGATACGAGATAAACTTGCCTTTAAGTGCAATAGAACTTCACTTCAACTCTAAAACAGGTTCATTAGGAAATTGAAACTTAACAATCTGGGTCCTATAATCCACAGAGGCATAACAGACATAGAGCCAATCCATGCCAAGGATCACATCAAAATCAACCATCTCCAATTATACTAAGTCAGCCAAGGTAGCTCTATGATAAATGGATGCTACACAATCCCTGTAAACCTTCTCAGCTGAGATAGACTCACCAGTAAGGGTGGAAATAGAAAAGGGTTCAAGCAAACACTCTGGAAGAATCCCAAATTTACCAGCCACATAGGGGGTTACAAAAGACAGAGTGGCACTTGGGTTAAGCAATGCATAACAATCAAAAGTAAAGACTCGAAGATACTCGTCACAACATCTGGTGCTGCCTCTTGATCTTGATGATTACCCATGGCATAAAGATGGTTTGTACCACCTCCCATTCCCGTAGTATTACCCTTTAATGACTGCCCACTAGGGGTGTTATGGAGGATTGTGCTCTGTTGTTCCCTTCACCTCACCTCCTCTTTAGACACTCATACTAAAAGTGTCCATTCTGCCCACAAGAGTAGCAAACATCTTTGCCCACACAACACTCACCCAGATGGAGTTTATCATACTTGTCACAAGGTGGCTTTCCCTTCGTACCTTGGGTCACACCAGCTTGAGACTGAGAATGCGGGGCTCTGAAATTCTAATAGCGATAATACTTCTGATCACACTTGTTTTGCTGGACGAGCGCATTTGCCACAGAGGGTGCATGATAAGATGATCTCTTCTAAAAGTAGGACTTGTCACCCTTATTTTGTCTCTGTTGATTAGACTCATACCCTGCTAATTTTGCTTTCCTGTTCATCTACTATTCTCTATCTCTTTTCTTATCCTTCTCTGTCTGTTGGGCGTACACTATAATCCTAGATATGTTCATGTCTGGGTTCAACGAGGTTTCTTTGCACTCCTTCTACACAAGCCTACCCAAGCCAGACACAAACTTCCTCATCCTTGCCCTTATGTCTTGGACCATCTCTGGAGCATATCTAGACAACTTAATAAACTTGAGATTATACTCCTTAATGGTCATCCCTCCTTGCTTCAAGGTCGTGAACTCGTCAACCTTCACTTCCCTCAACTCTTGGGGAAATAAATGCTCAAGTAAAGTAGCTTCAAACTCCTCCCACTCCACGGGCTCACCATCTTCACCTCTACAATCTTCCCATAGGTTGTACCAGACATTTGCAATATCCTTCAGCTAGTAGGAGGCAAGCTCAACCCCTTCAACCCCACTAGTGTTCATAGCCCTCAATCCCTTGTATATCTCATCAATAAAATTCTATGGGTCCTCCTCAACTTTCAACCCTGCATACACTAGAGGGTTCATCCATAAGAAATCCCTGAGCCTGGTTGCAGCCATAGACTCCTGTAAGCTAGAGTTAGGAGCCTAAGGACCTCAATTATTTCCCTGGGAGGCCACTAGCTAAGTAAGTAGGGTAATGGCTATCCTGAACTATGCCTTTGAAGTGAGAGCTGGCTCTGGCTGTGCAGGGGCACCTGCGAGACCTCAGCAGTCCTGGTAGGCCGACCTTGTCTCCTCGTCTTTGTCTGAATCAAGACCTCTGGTTGGGGATTCTCAGCAGCTGGGGATAAGGCATCTCTATGAGCGGCTATTCATTTGGAAGGCATATTATGCAAATGTGTAACGCACGAATTAGAATAAGATTTCTATTGAGTTAAACTATATCACACGAACTCAAATCATAGAAGAAGAGTAACACTTCCTAATGTCCTATAGCCTCCTGCTTATGAAGTGTAGTGCACAACACACCCATAAACAAGACTTTCCCAGATATGGCTTCATAGACTCCCAAGGAAAATCGAACTCTATGCTCTGATACCAAGTTTGTCACACCCAAGGAGGGTGCCCAGGCGTAACTGACACTCAAAGACTATTGCTAGCGCCCCGAGCGAACCACCTGGTCGCATCATACTCATTCAATCATACTTTAGCGAAAGACATTAGAAATAGAAATCAATAATCAGTGGGCTATTCTATCTCATCATGTCTAAGTCAGGAAAAAAGGCCATTAGACACAAGACTAGTCATTAACGTCCATCACATAAAACAAAATTAAAGATACTTAATGAAAAAGGAAAGGGGGAATACATCAACCCATCATCTCTCTACGTCTAAGAAGCCTCTATTTCTATGATCTAGAAAGGTGACATGACAAGCCATGGCTACCACAACTCAAGAAATAACTCAAACACATGAAGGAAAGAAACATCCTCCGAATGCAGGGGAGGACTCATCATTCTCTGGAATCAAGAAACTTTGAACCTCAACAATTCGCTTGCTGAAGTCCTTTATCTACTGAATCTGCATCATGAAATGATATAGTTCCAAATGGTGTTAGTACGTGGAATGTACTATATGTAAAATGGGCTAAAAGTAAATAATATAGACAAGATAATATGAAATGACATCAGCTCATTAGTTACTCAATCTCAACTCAGAATAAGGAGTAGGACAGTATCACACCAACATTAATCCAGACTCATACCATCACGTTAACATCAGAGTACTATCAATATGGAACATATCTGGGAGTTTCTCTAGCGACAACCATCATTTATGAGCCGGTGATGATAAAACGAAGAGCTGTCATTTCCACATCTGTCCAATACCTTGTCGGAGTAGAGGACGAGTCTATTGGTGGATCCATAAATCTATCAAATCCTCTTTTGGGACTGAGGAAACATTCACTTTCACATTCCAATCCTCTCCTACGCTGACCACATAGTTAATGAGTGATAGAGGGACTCACTCGTATCCATTTCAATGCTCAATACTCCTTCTATGACTCGACATGCTCATAATTCTATCAATATCAAAATGTCTATACAATTATCTCTCTCTCTCTCTCTCTGACAAACAAGTTCATCAACTCATCTTGTCATCCATCAACTTAAGGAATTAGGAACTTTTGTTGAAATTCAAGTTCAACCTCTTAAAGACTCTAAGGGTCTTACTCTCAGTCAATTCCATCAACATTATCATTAATGCTTACTCAATTCAAGACCTAGACCCCAATAACCAAGCATATTTATGTAATCAAGGCCCTAGACATTGACCCCTCGGTTCATTCTTGAAGTCATTAATAAGGAGATCATGTAGGGTCTGTAAAATCATACAAATAATTCACTTAAGTAATTAATTCAAGTTATGATGATCATCAATTTAAGAAAGTATATGTCATATAAAAATAGTTCTCAGTAAAACATTCAAGAATTTTACAGACAAAACCCATCACCTTCAACTACCAACCTACTACACTAATGGGGCACAGGGGAGAATGATCCCATATTTTGGGTAGCCTTTATATACCTAGATGAAGATTATCTTAATCTTTTTTGAGAAATTAACACTTTACCTTGAAATACTCAAGCGTTTCTTGTCTTCTTTCTCAAGAATTCTTCACGTAGAGGTTAGGAAAAATGGGTTTTGGAACCCTTAGTTTGAATAGAATAACCCTTAAACACATTTTCGGGACTTAGGATAGAGTGAAAAATGACCAAAAGGCTCTTCCGTAATTAAAGGAAAATTTTCAAGAATTTTGCACCGGTTCGCGATGCACTAGGGGCGCAGACTAATGTATTTTTCCAAAATTCCCTCTGAACAAACTTCCCCTGTAACACCTGGTGAAAAGACTAAATTACCCCTACAATTGACCTTACGCATAATGCACCTTTTCATTCTTTGTTTACAAATTCGAGACCGAATTTGCGATTAGTGTGAAAAACCGAGTGGAAAAATGGTCTCAACTTGATTTTAGAGCAACCAAGTCAAAATAATTTTTTCCAACAATTTCCAAAAATAGTGGATCTTGGTATTAGAACACAGAGTTCAAGTGTCCTAGGGTGTCTATGAAATCGTGTCTGTAGGATCTTATTTATGGTTGTGAGGGCCCCACTTTTATAAATGAGGGATTATTGACATCTAAGAAAAATTTGCCTTTTTGATACTCTAGATTGTGCAATAAAGTTACTTTCTAAGAAACTTGTCTATATTTGTGCATCTTCCAGATTCGTTCGACTACCTCTCATATTTAGGGTAGTTAGAAAAGAAAATTCCAGATCCTTATTGTTGATTACCCTTCAGATAAAATATTTAGAATGCAAAGAGACTATACTAGGCTTGAGATGAGCCAACTAGTGTGCTTGAGTTATCGATCCATAATATTGCACTCTTATTCATATGAATCGTGCATTTGAGTTAGATCAAGATATAATATTTTTTCAGACTATGTTCCCTCAATCATTCTGCAGATGTTATTCTTGAGAAAAAGTTAAGTTTTGCCTCTAATGCATAGTAGTATCCCCTCCCCTTGAGAGGAAGTGATGGAAGGCCCTTTTGAACCATGTGACAGTATGTTCCTAGAGCTAGAAACATATAGGAATCACGAAGAGTGAGAATAGTAACTTCTTGAAGCTAGTAGCTAAGAGTCATGTGGTGATTAGTCGAGTTCCCTACAAGTTTTGGTTAAAGAGTAGTAAGTATCATATAGCTTCTATGATAAGGTATATGAAGAGTCACTAGTTTGTATGAGATGGTGTACACTCGAATATGAAAGGAGTTGAAGTTGAAGTAGCATTGTGTTAGTAATGATGAGTATATGTGCTAAATATAAGAACAAAGGGCATAAAGTAGTAGATATAAACGCTCATGACTTTGAAAGAGGAGTCATATGAGATTCGTAGAGTTACGAGCTTAGCTAGATAAGGAGGTGTAATGGGTGAGTGGATATTACCTAACTTATGAAAGGGAGTGTGATGATAGATGATATGTAAATAGACCATGAGCTAAAGAATTACTTCTCATCATGAGATTTAGTGATCTAGCCTTTCTTGACCTTATCTAGTAGTTTAGAGTTACTAATGTGTGTGTGTGTGTGTGTGTATATATATATATATGAGAAGTGTGGGTGCACGTGTTTAGTAGTAAACCTTAAGCTTGAACCTTAAGTAAGTATCATGCAAAGAGCAGGATGAGAGCGATACCATTAGTTAGAGGTTTGGCCTAGTAGACTTGACATAGCGTATGCGAGCAAATTAAGCTATTGACTTGAAAGAAGTATAATGTTACAAGAACATTATATGTGATCCTTAGATAAAGATAGGGGATTGAGGTTAGGTCATTAGATAAGAAGAGTGCCTAAGATGTACCTCCAAGATAGTCTATAAGCGTGAGATATGTTGCTTAAGTATTTGCTATGAGGTTTTACTGGGCCAGGGTTTCTAAAATTTTATCTGGTAGTTATGAGTTGGGGTGATATGACAGGAGAGTGTAATGCTCATGTTAGTACTAGACCTTAAGCCTAAAATATGAGAAGTCGTGGGGAAAGGCAGATGATGTTGTGATAGTGATATCATTAATTGGGGAATTACTCTAAGGGGCTCCCCATAGTGTATGTTCGGGATTAAGAGTTTGACTTTCAGGGAATGTTATATATAAGTGTGGTGTATCTGACCCTTAGATGAAAATAGCGAATTGAGTCTAAGTCAATAGGTAAGAAAAAAGGGCTAAGATATATATCCAAGGTAGTCTATAACAGTCAGAGATTTTAAGTTTATGAGTTACAAGGGTACCTAGATAGTACATTGAGATGTCAATGAGGAGTAGGCTAATATAGACCTCCTCTACTACCCTTAAGAGTTGTGTCCAAGGAGGATATCCATTGATAATGAGGAAATCTCTGTTGCAGTTCAGGCTTTCTTCAGTCCAATATAAGTGAGCATAGAAGATAAGAGTTAGCGGACCAAAAAGGAAGATATTAGATCATGAGTCCTAGAAAGCAGATGTTATGCCAGTGAGAGTAGCAAGTGATTGAAGATACCTATAAAGATAGATGAAGGTTAGAAGTTGGTACCTCGGAAGAATGTTTTAGCAGCGATTTCACATCTTTGAATAGTAAGTAACAGGAGGATATAAGCATTCTGTACATAGTGGTGCTCCAATCGTCTAGAGGGTTATACTTATAGCATAATGAAGAGAATCAGTTCACAGATTTAGAGAGGTGACCTTTGAGCTAAGGGGAAGATGTTTAGACAATTAGCCAAAGTAGAGCTTGAGCTTTTGATAGTGATAAGTTGATCAGAATTAGGCATCAATGCTTTCCTATCTCATATTAATTGTACTTCATCGTCATAATGCTTTATTCCTGTCTTATGCAAGGGCACCATGCTCATGATCTAGACTCATTCACTCTATGTTGATATGTGTCCATGTTCAGCTTTTAAAGTGAGAAGTGATAACTTCATTCAGCTGTTGTAATCTTATCTCATGAACTAATAGTTTCCAACCTTTTGTTACCCAAGAAAAGACTTGATCTTCACAGCATATACAGTTCTATAAACTCATGATGAGCCTTTAATGGCATCATATCATGACATGAATGTCCTCATATCAGATTTCTTGAATGTGATGATTATGATGTCCTTATTACATTAAGGTTACGGAGGCAGAGGAGGAGAGAAATAAGACCTTATGATGTGCATAGATTGGTAAGAGTGGGTTAGAGCAGAAATGTGTTGATGTGTTTTGATAAAGAGCTTATTCTATGACGGATGTAGAAGTGCTATGTAGGCTTGATATTTCTCAGGTATAGTTGAATTGGTTAGAATAGTTCGCTTGAATGTGTGGATGTCACTGTATGAGTGAGTGGAGAAGGCTATCGATGACTTTTGAGTGAGTCTTTTAGGTAAATGCAGTAGAGCAATGGTGAGGTAGTAGTGTTCTCCACATGAAAATCCCTGAGGATGTACGGAGCTTGATTAGAGGGTTAGATTTGTAAGAATATGATCATCTTGGGAGTAGCACTTTGAGGCTTAGAAGCTTGAACAAAATAAGAGGATGTGATTAGGTAGAGGTTTGAGTAAAAGTTATAAGCCTTAAATTGTTGAGGTATAATGTCATGAAGAGGAGCATAGTTGAGAGAAGATGCAAAGTTTGAGAGTACCATGTAGTGTTATGCACCTTGATGATGAGAGATTTTAATTGATTGATTATTAACGTTCCATTCGTACCTAATGAAGAGGATGTTGAAGGTAATATTCCTATCCTTGACTTAATATGATGTTTCTATTTTTGAATTGATGCATCTATTCCTAAGTCTAAGTTGAGTTTGTTGAAGTTGATGAAGGGTCGAGAGCTTGATCGGTTGAGTGAGTTTTGAGAAGAGTATTGAGTATACTCGTGCCTTGATGCCCACTTTTACTCATCATTGAGAACGAATGATCCCAAGGGAAAGATATTGTAATATCTGGTGGAAAGACTAAATTACCCCTATATTTTATCTTGCACGTAACGTATCTTCCCATGCTCTGTTCACAAATCCGAGATCAAATTTGCGATCAATGCAAAAAATCGAGTGGGATAATGGTCTCGACTCGATTTTATAGCAATCGAGTCAAAATAAGTTTTTCCAAAAATTTCCAAAAACAGTAGGCTTTCCGCGCCCCTGGCACGACGCGCCTAGGATGCGGATCCTCACTTGAGTTTTTATTTTTTGTTAATTCGATGAAAAATGAAATTCAAGAAAAATGAGAAAAATGTACATGTGCACGACGCGCACATGTATAATTTCTAACTTTCGCTCTTTTAATGAAAGGAGAGTAATTTCGACCTTTCAACCCTCCTTAGACCTCTAT
Source organism: Solanum ossicruentum (assembly GCA_025774065.1). Taxonomy (NCBI): domain Eukaryota; kingdom Viridiplantae; phylum Streptophyta; class Magnoliopsida; order Solanales; family Solanaceae; genus Solanum; species Solanum ossicruentum. Next base: position 15,053 of record JAOTQR010089998.1, read on the forward strand.
TAGTCGGTTTTCACTTGTTTTAATCATAAAAACATAGTACTCTCTTCACAAACGTCAGAATAGGTTCAAGAAAACTCAAGCATATATTCAAGATGCAAAGCTAGGGATTTCAGGAATTCTTCCCAATTCTTCCAAGAAGTTGATTCTCCGGTATGTAAGGTCTACAAAAATCTTCATATATTATTTTTTTCATTACGTAATTACTAGTTTCCCCAAAATCAAGTTAGTAGGTTGCAACAAGATTTCTCTATATTGAGCAATTTTGTTTATTCTGCTATTTTTGAAGAAAAATGTGAGATGTACTGAATTCTTCTATTGCATTGGAGTCTTGAGTTGAGCTGCTACATTTAAGTGTTAGAATAGTCAAACCCTAAGGTTACTACAAAAACTATCAAGTTGGATACCTTACTTTAAACTCCATAAAAGTATTTTTGCTAAGTATTTTATGAATAGAGAAGCAAGAAGCCTATGATTTCAGACAACTTTGAGCCAAGTTTTAATAAGTATTTGAAGCTTTGTACTTGAAAGATAGCTGAATAATAAAATTATGTTTTGAGACACTTGTAGTAATAGTATTTTCAAATAGAGAAAAGTTTAAGACAAGTTTATAAAAGTTTAAGAAAAGTTAAAGCTGATAAGTCCCAAGAGAAGAAGGTAATGCCTTGAACAAGACTGTTCTTGAAGTATGAGCTATATAAAATTATTTGTGGGAGTAGTATTGAGCACCGATATGAGTAAGAGTAGAATTAATTACTTGAACTCATAAACCATGTAGCCAGCATAGGATAGGATTGTACGAAGGTACAACTCCTCACTTGCCACTGAGATGACACTAGTTTTGGGATGGATCCATTCTCCTAGTTCTTCGTCCCCTACCCTAGCAAAGTACGAGATGGCTCTGACAGCATGGGAAAGATGTTGTATCATCATGAAGCTCATAGAGATGGATGTCGGTTAGAGAAACTCCCCAAGAAGTAAAGATTATTATTCCACATATTGAGATTTAGTATTTCTTTAGTAAAGTATTTATTTATTTATGTTGCATAATTAACTGAGTTGAGCTAATTATAGAGCTAAGCTTTTGAGTACCATATTTTATATATATTTAGCTATGCTCATTAATGCGCTAATGTAAGTGTTTCTTTTATGTTGAAATGCATTTTTGACAAGTTTGAGAATATATATATGTTTCATATGCATGACATTTCTTTAGTTAAGCTATCTCAAGGTGCAGTTTTAAAGTAAGTATTCTATCTTTAGTACTTTTTGGTCATCACCATACATTCCACATACTGACGCCTTTGGTGCTGCATCGTATCATGATGCAGATGCAAGTGTACATGTTAGCAGATGCTTAGTAGGGCAATCCCCATCAGCAGTTGGTGAGGCATTTTTGCATCCAGAGGAGCTCGGGAGTCTTCATTTCTTTGTATTTATTTTTGTTGAGATACCCATGAGCCTACTCTGGTACCTTGTTCAGAATCAGTACTTTAGAGGTTTCATAGACTAAAAAGATATCGATCAAGTTATTTCTTTGAAATTTTTTGAAAGGTTTTGAGTTAAAGTTGTATATATTATTACTGTATCTTTAAGTTCATGAATTTTGAGCCCATTCTAATTCATTACGGTATTAATGTCTTTCGCTGAGTAAGTTTAGCCAAGCCAAGTGGTTTGCTTGAGATCAGAAATGGTTTCCAAATGCCAGCCACGTCCAGGGTGTAGGCTCGGGGCTTGACATTCCCTTCCTATCAAAAATTAAAGAAAAAACACAAGTGTTGATCTGCGCCTAGGGTGCGTCGCGACCCTGGCGCGCATCAACACTGCTTCGAATAAAATTACGAAAATTTATTTTTCGACCCGGTTGCTCTAAAATCGAGTCGAGACTATTTATCCACTCAAATTTTTGGTTGATTGTAAATCCAGTCTCAAATTTTTCATCGGAGCTTGGGAAGACGCGTTACGTGCACGATTATGTTCTAGGGGCATTTTGATAATTTCACGGGTGTTACCACAACATTGGGTGTGAATTTACCTGTTCAGAACAGTCCCATCTGTTCAGAACAAGTATGATGTCTTTTGGAAACAAACATGTCTGTTCTGAAAGAATAATTATACGTGAAATTTAAAAATTTGTTAAGCTAATTTTGCGTATTAATTTAATTAATAAATAATTGATAGATTAATTTAATTAATAGATAATATATGAATTAAACAATTAATTAATAAGTCGCAAAAGAAATATCATAAAACTTTAAGGGTTAGACGGAGTATTTCCTAATATAAATTCCTCTATTTTACCGATGAAGGAGAAATGACTCTTATTTCTCTTTATTTGATTACCCCACATTTTTCTTATTTCTTAATTTCCCAATTCAGACTTACTACTTAAATCCAACACTCACTTCACAATGTTATTACTACTCTTGCAATATACAACAATGATGTCTCTTTCCATTTCTCCCCCCACGGGAACAACTTTTCACTGTCTCCATCAACTTCTTCTCCCACTACTGCATCTCCAACTTTGCTGCTGACATTGTCCTCCAGTAATTTAGGATTTTTGTAACTCAACATTCACGAAAAATCAGATTAATGTTCTTGGGATTTCTTAAATTTCAAAAAAATAATTAAGAAGAGATTAAATTATGAGTGACTTGAAATTAATTTTTTGGACTGAAAATTAAATTGAGTTTTTATCTTTTTAAGTTAATTTTATTAGAAAGGGTGCAATTTTTTTTTGGCAACCTTCAACCAAATACTTTTTGTTAAATTTTGAGGAAGATGGTGTATTTAAAAATTAATTAATTAATTAATTAATTAATTAATAGATAAAACAGTTGAGACATGACACTTTTCAATTAGTTTTTGAAAGCAAATGATACCTTCAAGTGCATTATTCACAAATCACCAACATAGGGAGAAATGGATTAAAATACTCTATTTACAAAGGTATTTAGTACTTTTATGAGGTAATAGGACATCCAAATAGTCAAAATATCTTTTTAAAAAGTTGGGACAATTTTTTATGCCACTTTATGTCTTTTCTCTTATTTGTGAAAGAGACATCATTCGTAATTTATCATTTTCAATTTAAAAGTTATTGACTTAAAGTATCAAATTGTGATGACTTAAAGTGTCAAATTGTGATGACCCTCTAGGTTATTTTGGTGTTTCTGCTCTTTTTTCATCGGTTAGAGCTTTCCTGCAGCTGTTTCACATCATATTTGACTTTTTGGCACTAATAGCTCAACCATCTAGTCGTTAGTTTTGATTTTGTGCAGTTTTTCTTATTTGAAGACTATTGTAACTTGAAAAATTAAATTTGGTCTAAAGTACAAGAAAATGATTTTCGAAGAGAATCCTGATGGCTCCATTAGCTCTGAAATGATTGAATCAGACTAGCAACATGGTCGGCTCGAGTTTTGAACCTTTTGGTGCGAGTTTAAACCATTTAGCATATTAGCTTTTGAAATTTGGCTAAAGTTGACTTTGGTCAACATTCTTGGAAAGCATAGCCGAATGAAGGTTTTAACAATGGTTAGCTCCAAAATGTTGAGTTTGATCTAGAATGAACTTTCGTTCGATTTTTGAACTTATTCCAAGCCCCTTGGTGGATTTGGGTTAAAAATGAATATTGAAAGTGGGACTCACTTTTCATCAAGACAACGTCATATAGAAATTTTGACTATGGTATTGAGTTTGAAACGTCAAATTTAGTAGGTAACATAGTTCATTTACACACACAGGGTTTCGAACCAATTTTGAGTACCTCGTCAAGGATTTGAACTTTGCTAAAACCATCTTAATTGCATCAGTTGATGCTAATGCATATTATTCTCGGCGATTGTGGAGTGTTCCTTCTCCTCTCTCTATGTTTGTGGGATGAGCTCCACATTCGCGGATGATTGTCTTCTCCTTCTTCGTTTTCACGGGCTTAGCTCCACAGTCATAGAGGTCTGTGTGATCTATACTTCGTATTCGCAAGCCACTTAGGCCACGTTTGCGAAGGTTAATTGATTCTGGTCTTTTTAAATTAAGACCTGATGTCACATACTTTTATTAACAACTTCAAAAGGTGATTTCTTGTTCATTTTAGCTCTGATTTTAGTGATTCAACAGGCTAAACTATAAGAATTCTTTGGGAGAACATTGTGTTATGGTTGAAAATGATTGTGGAAACTTCATTTTAGGTAAAAATCAAAAAAAAAATTTGTTGCCATTATAATTTTTTAATCCTACAATTTGAGCTTCTTGCATGTCTTATTTCTGATAGTTTTCATCATTGGATTCTGTTCCGTTTCTGGACACAAGTTTAAGGATCTATTTGGGACCTTTTCATGGAGTAAATTCTGAAATTTTGGATGCATGTCTTATATCTATGTTTTTTATCCCAAAATTGATTCATCTCTAAATTTTGTGATTCTAGTGTCAAAATGATTGTGACGACATTGTGATTCTATTTTTGACAGTACGACTCTGCTCCAAGACCATTTGAAAGAAGCTCCAAAAAAGTGAGTTATAGTGCACATAATCAACCTTTAGATTGACAACAACTTTTCTTCTTTTTAGATTGTATTTGAATATGTCAATTTTTGTGGATTTGCATAAATATGAGTGGGGAATCAACTGAGTATGTCTTTCTTATTAGAATTATTGATTTTAGGTTATTTTCAAGTACAATGGGTTATTATTAATTTTATGTTCCTTGTATCCTAACTTGTACGTTTTTCCTGTTATAATTTGAGCATATTGGCCTTAGTTTACGCTTAGGTTAGTGAAATTCATAAACTTGCTATCTTGCTGGACTTTGTAGGCATTATCTTCTTTTTCTATATTTTATCCTACAACTTAGATCTCTGTTAACTGATATAGCAGACTTGGGTCTGATAGTTGGGTTTTAGCTAAGCATTAGCATTACTCCTATGCCTTAACATCCATAAATCCCCTCTTGTGCAATTTCGTAAACTATATTGATAGCACCGGGCCTCGTGCTATGATTTTGATTTGAGATGTTGATTTTGATTTAGGTGGATGGAGCTTTGCTATACAATTTCTATGGTCACCCTATGTGGTCAATTTGAACCCCAATGAGCATTCAAATTTACGCTCCAGTCTCGACACCATATTTGCATCCATTGATAAGCATCTAGATTTATGCTCCACCCTCGGCTCCATATTTTCTTCTTTTGGTGAGAATCCAAATGTATGCTTTGGCCTCGACAACCTCCAACAAGCATCCGAATTTACACTTTGGCCTTAATATTCAGAGATATTTTTAGCTAGCACCCGAATTTATGGTACGGCCTCGCTCCCAGAATTACTTTCGCTTGTATCTAAATTTGTACCCCACAATGTAACGACCTAGCCCAACACTGTGAAATATTATCCGCTCTTGGACCTAACTCATTATGGATTTATCCCTTTGGGCTCATCCCAAAAGGTGCCTCACAGTATATAAACCAGTCCATTACTTTATATATCCAGCATCTCTCCTGAGTTTTACTGATATGGGACATCTCCTCTCAAGATGTGTTATTACATACACCCCCTCTATGGACTCAGCATCCTTGCGAAGGTTTGCCCCACTACATGGGATTTGTCTAGACTCGGCACTGAGGCTTGTCCCGCCTCATTAGGATTTGCCTAAACTCAGTTGAACTCTAGCCCAATATCGACAAGGCTGACACAAGAGTTGCTCTAATACCATCTGTAACGACCTGGACCAACACTATTAAGTATTGTCCACTCTTAGGCCTTTCCCATCACGGATTTGTCCCTTTGGGCTCACCCCGAAAGGCATCTCACAATATATAGACCAGTCCATTACTTTATATACTCAACATCTCTCCTGTGTTTTATCGATGTGGGACATCAAAGATGGGTTGTTACATATATCACTCCCCGAGCCTACACCCTGGATGTGGTCGGCACTCAGAAATCATTGTTGGTTCCTAGGAGAACCACTTGGATCAATTCATTTATTCAATTAGCGGAGGATTTAATAAAACAAAAGAAAGTACTCAAATGGGCATGCAAATTCTCATGTAAAATAATTTTGTAGCTTGTATTAAAATAACTCAATGTTTCAATTGAAATAAATAGTGATAGTTTTTAAAAATTGACTCTGAAAGTAAGACAAACTCTACTATTTTCTATCTACCTCAGTCTATGAAGCCTCTATCAACTCATAAGAAGGTGCCAAGATAGCCTCAAGATAATAAAACTAAAATAAAAGGGTTACTCCGAAAGTAAGGAGGTTTCACCACTATCTGTGACTGAATAGATCTTCAAAGGAGTGCTTGCTGAGGATTTCTAAAACTTGTACTTGCATCATGAAACGATGTAGTGCCGAGTGGCGTCAGTACGTGGAATGTGCAGTATGTAAGATGGCCAAAAAGTAATAAGAATATGATACTCACTTTAAAATTGAACTTTGAGATAGCTTAATTAACAAAAGTACGTCATGCAAGTAAAACATATGTTTTTGAAGTTGTTTAAAAGTGTAACTTTATATAAAGGAATATTGACTCTAATGCATTAATAAACACAACTCAATATATAAAAATTATGATATTCAAATGCTTATCTCTGCAAATTGTTTAACTCAATTGAATACACAACATAATAAAAGAAAATGCTTTAATAGAGAAATAATAAATCTCAGTGTGTAAAATTATAAAGTTTAGTTCTTGGGGAGTTTCTCTAATCCATAACCATCACTATGAACTTCATGATAATACAGCGTCTTACCCACACTGCCAGAGATGTCTCATACTTCACCGAGGTAAGGAACGAAAACTAAGGGAGTCGATCCATGCCAAAAATTAGGCCATCTCAGTGGGGAGTGAGGAGTTGTACCTTGGTACAACCCTATCCTACGCTGGCTATGTAGTTTATGAGTTCAAGTTATTATTATTACTCCCACTCATATCGGTGCTCAATACTACTCCCAAGATTATTAATTATATGCTAATACTTAAAAGAATATTCTAGCTCAAAGTATTACTTTCTTCTCTTTGGGACTTAGCCTAACTTAACGTTCTCTTAACTTTTCTCAAACTATCTCGAATCATAGGCTTCAAGCTTCGCTAATTCATAAAATACTTATATTAATATCTTACTTGACTTTAAAGCAAGATTTCAAACTTCATAGATTTTCGTAGTAACTTCATGGCTTAACTAATTTAACAATTAAAAGTAGTATCTCAACTTAACATCCAAATTTAGGTGAAAATTTTAATAAATCTCATGCTTTTCTTCAAAACTTATTAAATCATGCATTATCTCATCAAAATGTGTTCCTTAAAATATAACACTTTGGACTCAATAAAATGCATATATAATATTAGCTTAAATTACTCTTTCATCAATGCATAGAAAGTCATCATTTTTACTAGAATACTTGTTTAATGTATGAAAATCAATCTCAATATTAAAGAATGTATAGGAAAGTCATGATCATCAACTTTCTTATGGTTCATGGGGAAGTGTTCATGAACGAAAATTCCAACAATGTAAGATATAATAATTACTATAATCTCAATGCATAAATATATCTAACTCAATGGAAGAGGAATTAACTCATTTAGAATTCAAGAATTAGTATAAAACTCTATTTGAACTCAATTCTGGAGAATAAACATGCGGGGCGCGTGGATGAACTCAGTCCAACGCTATGGGTAGTCTTACATGCCTGAAAAGTTGATATTACCATTGAAGTTTAATGAAAACTCTCTTTCTTGAAAAAAAATCCTCAATCTTGGTAGTTCTTTTAAAGTGAAAGAACTTGGAAGGACATTGGTTGAAGAAATTCTCTTTGATTGTTGAATTCTTGACTTAGAATCTTTGAAGTTCTTGATGAAGAACCCTAGTTCTTGAAAAAGAAGAATAAAAAAAAAACCTTTCTTGGGATTCTTGAATTCGTCTTCTTAAAACCCTAGATATGATATAAAATCCTATTAGAGATGCATGAATAAATAAATAAAGAAATTTAGGTTGGGTAGCTTGATTTTGATGAAGAATAACTTACCTTGATGAAAGAATCTTGAAAGCTAATCCTAACTTGATGACTTTCTTGATGATTCTTGGATGTTTATGTTTAGGAACGAAGGAGAGAATTTTTAATTAAGAAAACTGACGGTTTTGGCGTTTTAGGACCTTTAAATAGACCCCCAAAGATTTTAGAATAAAAATACCTTCGAAATATAAAGAAAAAAACATCATTAACTTATCCAGTAAGGGTCCGCATCAGATTCGCGACGCGCTCCGGGCGTAGACCTTTAGACAGCTCTGCACCCCTTCACTAAAATTGTTATGACTTTTTACTCCAAACTCTGATTAAGGCAAAATTTGATGTATTGAAAAACTAATTTAAATATGTTTGATTTGATATATTATGGGTCTCCTAAATCATTACACTTTAGGAGATATGGTGATTTAAAGTTGACTTTTCTATCAACTCATACAAAAACTTAGTTGCTAGAAATTCTTTGGACTTAATTTGATGTAAAAGATCCCTTATGACTCTAAATCACATATAATATACTTTAAATACTTAAGAATTGATCCTAGCATGTATATAAAACCTAAAAGTCACTGGTCTATCTAATTTTTATAAGATCTTACATTAGAACTCAGACGCTAAGAAAATTTTTTTTGCTTAACTTCGTACTAGAGGGTTCGTGTGACCTTAGATCATTTTCAGTTTGATTCCCACATTAACAAATTGACTTTAACAGTTATACTCAATTAATAATCTTTAACTAAAATCCTATATCATATGAACGATGGCTCAGTCTCAGCTTAAAAAAATTGAGGTGTTACATTATCTCCCCCTTCTGATTATTCGTCCTCGAATGATGAGTAATGGTAGATATAAAGGCATGAATAACAATGAGGTAAGATCACTTCTTATCTTGGAACTTTACATGAACGAGAATGAACATGACATGCATGGGACTAGGCCATGGGCATGGCACTCATACACCAGACGGGAATGAAATTTCACTTTGACTGAATTATAAGGACTATATGAGATGGAAAAGGATTGATATCTCATCTTGATTGGTCTATCTCTATTGAAAACTCAAGATCTACTCTGTTTCATCACCTCATTATCTCCTCCTTAGCTCAAAGGTCATCTCTCTAAGTTTGAGAATCAATTCACAATTCTAAGATATACGTACATATCTCCACACAATCAGGGAATTACTATCCACAAAAATATCTTAAATTCTTCTATTATACTATAGTCGCATATATAAAATAGCCTCTAAGACTCTCTTCGAAAATACCACTCTTAGCTTCCTCCTGTTTTTATTGAAAACTTCTTATATTTACTACTCTTATTGGTATATATAACCACTTTCCATTACTCTTACAATCTAACATCTTCTTTTTACCTACAAACACTCAACTCTGGTGCTCTTATAAACTCATTTGTATAAGACTTAGATTATTATGGAGAACTCCTCATTATCTATCCATAAGCCCCGTCGACTCATTTATTGGGGATGACAAAGAATGCTTACATCAACCTACTCCACATTGACAACTCAAAAATACTGCCTAAATTCTTATAGCAGTCATAACTTAGAGATGCACATATCTTTACACAATCATGGGTACACATCTCAAGCCTCCTCTTATCTATTGAGCTATCCTCGTTTCACTAGTCTTACCTAAGGGGCACTTGTACCCTGCCCATAGTATCACTTTCCTTTCAATTTAGCATCTTCATACACTATGACAAGCCTCTTGGAGAAAATCTCCAAATAAGTCCATCACTCTTATAATAATAACTCCTCTTTCACACTACTCAAAACTCAAGCTTAAGGTCTAGTACTAATACGTGTATCTATCACATACCTCTTTAACATCACACCAACTTACAACTACTAAGTAAAAACTTAGGGAACATAACCCCACTAAAATTTCATGGCGAATATTCAATCAATACATCCTTTCCTTACAACTCAATACACTCACTTATTCATTATATGTCCTTATCCAACTAAGCTCATATCTCAATAAATCTCATGAACTCTCACTTAAAATTCATAAGACTAATTTAGATCTATCACATTGGAAGCACTCTTTTCCCCTATTCAACTTCTACTCTTCACCCTCAATAGTATGAATACTATAACACATCAATATAAACTTCCTTCAGTTTGAGTACCCTCAATCACATTCTAACAATAACTCTTCCTCTATACCTCATCATGAAAATCAAAGGGTACTTACGAATCTTCTATCAAACTTATGGCAACCGACTCATCAACTTATTACTTACCTAATAGGTATATAACTCTAACTACATGCCTCAATCAGCCATCACTCTTGCTATCTCGTCTCTTTCTTTCCATCATCACCCTTCTAACTCTGGAGTGATTCAATTCTACTCAGGGTTTATAAGACCTCACATCTCATTCTTAAATGGTAGCATTAAACTCTTTAGAGACGTAAGTTTCTCTCTCATGGGTAACATCGAAAGCAAGTTTTGAAAAAGAAGGTTTGGTACACCTAGAACTAACTTAAATGTACGATTCATATGAGTAATAATGCAGTCTTTCTAGTCAACAAACTTAGCACACTAGTCAGCTTCTGTCAAACTCGGTGCAGTCTCTCTACCACTCTGACTACTCATCATAGAGGAACTCATCGATAAGGGTCAAAATATTACTATCTCTATCAACTCATGGACGAGGCATAATCGAATGAGTTTAGAGCAATACACAAATTATCGTAGATTTCTTAGGAATTAGCTCTATCGCATAATTCGAAATCTGAAAGAAGGGAAGCTTTTCCTTAATGTCAATAGTCCCTCATTTATAGAAGTGGGGCCCTCACAACCATAAATGAGATCATATAGACACGGCTTCATAGACACCCTAGGACACTTGAACTCTGTGCTCTGACACCAAGTTTGTCATGCCTGGAGCCTACATCCTGGACATGGCTGGCACTCAGAAACCATTGTTGGTTCTCAAGCGAACCGCTTGACTCAATTTACTTATTCAATTAGCGAAAGATTTAATAAAACAAAAGAAAGTACTCAAGTGAGCATTTAAATTCTCATGTAAAATAATTCTATATCTTGTATTAAAATAACTCAATGTTCCAATTGAAATAAATAATGATAGTTTTTCAAAATTGACTCTGAAAGTAAGACAGAATCTACTATTCTCTATCTACCTCAGTCTACGAAGCCTCTGTCAACTCATAAGAAGGTGCCAAGGCATGTTCAAGGCTACCTCAAGACAATAAAAAAATGAACTAAAATAAAAGGGTTTGTCCGAAAGTAAGGAGGTCTCACCACTATCTGTGACTGAATAGATCTTCAACGAAGTGCTTGCTGAAGATCTCTAAAACTTGTACCTACATCATGAAACGATGCAGCGCCGAGTGGCGTCAGTACGTGAAATGTACGGTATGTAAGGTGGCCAAAAAGTATTAAGAATATGATACTCACTTTAAAATTGAACTTTGAGATAGCTTAATTAACAAAAGTATGTTATGCAAGTAAAACATATGTTTTTGAAGTTGTTTAAAAAAACAACTTAATATAAAGGAATACTGAATCTAATGTATTAATGAACACAACTCAATATATAAGAATTATGATACTCAAATTCTTAGCTCTACAAATTGCTCAACTCAATTAAATATGCAACATAATAAAAAGAAATATTTTAATAAAGAAATAATAAATCTCAGTGTGTGAATAATAAACTTTACTTCTTGGGGAGTTTCTCTAACTGACAACCATCACTATGAGCTTCATGATGATACAACGTCTTGCCCATGCTGCCAGATCCGTCCCATACTTTGCTGACGTAAGGAATGAAAACTAGGGGAGTGGATCCATCCCAAAACTGGGCCATCTCAGTGGCCAGTGAGGAGTTGTACCTTGGTACAATCCTATCCTACGTTGGCTATGTAGTTTATGAGTTCAAGTTATTATTATTACTCTTGCTCATATCGGTGCTCAATACTACTCCCAAAATTATTAATTATATGCTCATACTTAAAAGAATATTCTTGCTCAAAGTATTACTTTCTTCTCTTTGGGACTTAGCCTAACTTAACATTCTCTTAACTTTTCTCAAACTATCTAAAATCATAAGCTTCAAGCTTCACTATTCATAAAATACTTATACTAATACCATACTTGAGTTTAAAGCAAGATTTTGAACTTCATAGATTTTCGTAGTAACTTCAGGGCTTAACTGATTTAACAATTAAAAGTAGTATCTCAACTTAAGACCCCAATTTAGTAGAAAATTTTATTAAATCGCATGCTTTTCTTCAAAACTTATTAAATCACGTATTATCTCATCAAAATGTGTTCCTTAAAATATAACTCTTTGGACTCAATAAAATACATATATAATATTAGTTTAATTTACTCTTTCATCAATGCATAGAAAAGTCATCATCTTGAACATGGAAAACCTTTATTCAAAATACTTGTTTAATGCATGAAAATCATCAATCTCAATATTAAAGAATGTATAGGAAAGTCATGATCATCAACATCCTTTTGGTTCATGGGAAAGTGGTCATAAATGAAAATTCCAACAATATAAAATATAATAATGATTATAATCTCAATGCATAAATATATCTAATACAATAGAAGAGGAATTAACTCATTTAGAATTTAAGAATTAGGGTAAAACTCTATTTGAACTCAATTATGGAGAATAAACATGTGGGGCGTGTGGATGAACTCAGTCCAACGCTATGGGTAGCCTTACATACCAGAAAAGTTGATACTACCATCGAAGTTTGATGCTCACTTTCTTGGAGAAAATCCTTAATCTTGGTAGTTCTTTTAAAGTGAAAGAACTTGGAAGGACACCGGTTGAAGAAATTCTCTTTGATTCTTGAATTTTTGACTTAGAATCTTTAGAGTTCTAGATGAAGAACCCTAATTCTTGAAAAAGAAGAATAAAAAAAAATCCTTTCTTGGGATTCTTGAATTCGTGTTCTTGAAACCTTAGGTTATAATTTAAAAGTCTATTAGAGATTCATGAATAGATAAAGAACTTTGGGTTGGGTAGCTTGAAATTTATGGAGAATAACTTATCTTGATGGAGGAATCTTAAAAGCAAATCCTAACTTGATGACTTTTTTGATGATTCTTGAGTGTTTATGTTTAGGAATGAAGAAGAAGATTTTTAATAATGAAAACTGACGTTTTAGGACTTTAAATAGATCCTCAAAGATTTTAGGATAAAAATACCCTTAAAATATAAAGAAAAAAAATATCATTAACTTATCTAGTAAGGGTTCGCGTCAGATCCGCGATGTACTCCGGGCGTGGACCTTTAAACAGCTCTGCACCCCTTCACTAAAATAGTCATAACTTTTTATTCCGAACTCTAATTAAGACAAAATTTGATGCATTGAAAAACTAATTCAAATATTTTTGATTTGATATATTATGAGTCTCCTAACTCATTATACTTAAGAGATATGATCATTTAAGGTTGACCCTTCTATCGACTCATATGAAAATTTAGTTGCTAGAAATTCTTTGGACTTAACTTGATGTAAAAGATTCCTTATGACTCTAAATTACATCTAATATACTTTAAATACTTAAGAATTGATCCTAGCATGTATATACAACCTAAAAGTCACGGTTCCATCTAATTTTTATAAAATCTTAGGTTAGAACTTAGAAGCTAAGAAAGTTTTTTTTAGCTTAACTTCGTACTTGAGGGTTCTTGTGACCTTAGATCATCTCCAATTTTATTCCCACATTAACAAATTGACTTTAACGCTTATACTCAATTAAGAATAGTTAACTAAAATCCTATATCATATGAACGATGGCTCAGTCTCAGCTTCAAAAAATTGGGGTATTACACACGACCTCTTAATTGTCCTCCGCACTTGAGTTTGGTATAATTTCTGGTTCCGTGATATCAATCTCGGCTCTCTGATTTTAAGATTCCATGTAATAGCTTGCATAGTCTTATTTTCGATTATGGTCCTATTTCGGCTAGTCCCCCCAAGATCCAGACAAAGTAGAGGCATGTTCTTGACAAATGTTGATGCAATTCCCTTTAATGGGAAAATTCTTGACTCCTATATTTGACTTGCTTTAAGAATTGATTTTCCTCTTTCTTACTCATGATTAATTTTGCTTTATTACCATATTTATGCTTATGAAATGCTAAGAGGTTTATATGTGCGCCTTTGGATTCCACATTTTTCATGTTACGTCTAGGTCCTAGGCTTGGGTCATGACAAACTTAATATCAGAGCATAAGGTTTTAAAGAGTATAATGGAAAAACATAATTAGTAAAAAAAAATTAAAAAATAGGAAAAAATAGAAATAAAATTAGTGAAATTCAGATGTGGTCCTGACATATATTGACAAGATATTGATGCGGCATGCGTGAATAACACCATCAATAACGAGACTGACTCTTTACTTTTAAGGGCATATTAATTTGTCTAAGAATAAGAATAAGGGTATATAAATGTCAGTAAAGTTAAAGTACTAAACAAATATGTTGTTTTGGCCAAAATGTTTTTAGAAAAACTAGAGAAAATATTGAAAAGTGATGCTTGGCCATAAAACTTGACAAATATAGTTGAACAATTCCTGAGTTTCTAAATACTAGAATAAACTAATATTTGGAACTTGGAATAGTATTTGAAAAGTTTTGAATATTTAAAAATTATCCCCATTTTTTATATTTTATCATAAACACCCATCATTTATTTTATTTCAACCAATATTATCTACCTCCTCTAAAAAAAATTTAATTATAATTTGAGTGATAAGATTGAGAAAAGAACAATTTATTTTTAATGAATTATAATTTTAACTCAACTACTGACAAGTTTGAGTGTGCAATTAATGCATTAATCCTGCCAATATTGTTATTTTGTTATTGTTTATTGTTAGTAATTATGTTATAATATTATTTTAACGAAACATATTCATTATAGAATAATTATACAAACTTATAGGTATTTTTTATAATTTTAGAATTTATGGATATGAGTCATATTCTGCTTATGAGTTTTTGAGATGAGGATTCCCAGAAAACAGTCCATCTACTTCTATGAGGTAGTGATAAAGTCCGGGTATATTCTATCCTCTACAGACCCCGCTTATGGATTTTCACTGAATATGTTATTGTTATTGTATGGATATGAGTCATATTTTTTAAAATAGTCAAATAAATATGAATAAATTTTAACATGATAGAGGCACAACCAATTATTATTGTGTCACTCTCTATTTTTTTTTGACACATAGATAGTGGGCGCTTTTTTTTAAAAAAAAAACTTTTTACATGTTATTCATTATTGTCTTCCACTCGTTCCTCTTTTCTTTCAACTTTTTTATAATTTTTAACTCCTAACAAATATATAATTAAATAATTAATATATTTAATTGAAAAATATAAATATGAACATTTTTTGTTAGAATAGCTTAATAACTTATAAAATGTATTAACATTAAAATCAAACTTATTATTTCATATTTTTTAACATAACCAAATTAACTCAAAATACAAATTCATTTACAGTTACAAATCTCAAGGTACCAAGTAGACTCGTAGATATTTTTATTTAGAATATATCAATAATTGACAAAATAACTTAGAAATTGCACTTTTTGAAATGATTATCATCCTATTCAAATTATTTTGTTCTTATTTCTGACCTTGTTTTGAAATTATACATACTCTTTTTTCAATCATAGTCATACTTTAAAATAAAAATAATAACAGGGTGAAATAAGATAGGGTCCGCAAATTCATAAACATCTTTTAAAAAAAAATCACGCGGGGCAAGGCAGGTCATAGAGCGTAAATTAATTCTTTTGAAATAATTCTGTTGTTGTTGTTGGTGGTGGTGCTGCTGCTAGAACAAAAAGAGTTTGTAGAATACTAAATTTAAATTAATTTATTTTTTTAATATTAGTAATTTAGAGACACTAATTTTTTTGAGTTAATCTGATACTATTTAAAATGTTGAATAATAAGAATATTTTTCGTTATTTTAAAAAATATTTATTAATATTTTTATTAAATATAACAACTAGTTAAAAAAATAAGTAAAAGAATACTTGTTAAGAATAAAAAGAATAACAATAAAAAAGAGGGTGAGTAGAAGAGAAATGGCAAAAAAGTTTTTTTTTTTTTTAAAAGGCCCACTAATCATGTGTAAAAAAATGGAAAGTCACACAACTAGGAAAAACTAAATTTGTATCTCTTTAAATCAAACTATTTACATTCATATATCTTTTTATATTTTGTATCCCCATTATATTAAAATTTTGCCCCCCCGCCCAATGTTAAAACGCGCGCTGACTTCAACACTTGCTTGTATGATATACCAATAGGGTATATATATACCAACAGGGTATAATAGATGATTAAGTTCAATCTTATATGATACCGATATGGTATAAATATACCGACAGAGTAAGTATATAACGAATATATTTTGTACTAATTTAGAATTTAATAATTTTTTATTTGTTTCTTATTTATTTCTTACAAAAAAATCCTATATACCAATTGAGTATCTATATATCGCCAGAGTATCATAAAGAACTGAATTTATTCTACATGATACCATTATGGTATATATATATTGCCAAAGTATATTTCATAGTATTTATGCTGACATCAGCATAATGTCAGCATGCGAAATAAAAAAAGAATAAGTGAGTAGAAAGGTAAATAATTTGGATAATGAATTCATTAAGGATAAATAGTTAAAATTGTATCTATTAAGGATAAATAGTTAAAATTATATCTATTAAAGATAAATAATTTCATATTATGTTTATTTTGTATACTTTTCCTACACAACTATTGTTGATAATGCCTCTATCATGTTAAAAATTTTCAAGTAGAAATGGTTGAAAGTAAATGTTTTACAGTCATAAAATAATACTGCTTCAAAGTATCACGATATTTTCATAGACCATGCTAAAGCTTGGACTGATGGTCTGAGTTCTGATAGCTGACACACAAATGCATCAACTTTTTTAAGATTCCAAATCGCAGTTTCCTTGTCTTTTTCTTAAACAATAAACAAACATTTCCTCCTTTTTTTCATATTCATTTTACAAAGAAAAACACTAATTTTTTCAAAATTTCTCCCATTTTTCCAATGAACTGACTAAATAAGTAAATTATAGTTCATAAAAAAGATAATAAATATTTTTAAATAACATATTGATAAATTACAAATATTTATATGTTCCTTTACCGATAAACTTTTATGATCACAAAGTTTCAAATATATGTAATTTTTTAATTAGTCAATCAACAATGATATAAGTAATTAGCTGCTCATTAATATATTTTTTCGCATGGTACATGTAATCTCTTCATTGCAGACATAAGTCCTTTTTTAAAAAAAAATTTAAGATGATGAAATTCTTACAATGTGTGAAGTTTTATACTTAAAATTTTTGAAATCTCGAAATTCTATCTTTTGAAAATTTTGAGATTTAAAATGAAGCAAAAATATTTATGTGGGAATTTTTATATTTTGTGTGTTCATGACTACATATCTTATGTAGCAATAATTTCCTTCACATTCAATGTGAGATTATTGTGGACTAATGAAATTAAATTCAAAATCGCATTAAATTATAAATTGAATAGATTCGAGAATATTTTTTTATTAGTAGTTTGATTTGAGGTGATTTAGTATTGAAAAAAAAATTTGACTATATTTGAATTGATTTGGTTTTAACTTTAAAAAGTCAACCCAAGACAAATCAACCTGCCAAAGACAAATCAACCTCGACTATATAATTTTAAAATTTTATTTTATACATTAAAATATTTATTTTGATATAGTTTATCAATATTTCTTTATACTTTTTCATAATTTAATCCTTTTAACATATTATTTTAAGTTTGATTTAAAATTTGAATAGTCCAATAAAGGTTATAATTCATAGATATTAGCAACTCTAATAAAGTTCAAATAAAAAATCAAATCAATATTAATGCTAACAAAAAAAATTAATTCAATACTAAAAATGACAGCCAAGTCTGAAGCTAAGATGGCAGTGACGAATGCTAAATCAGCTGCATTTGAGCGCCTTTATGAAGAGTTAAGTGATAAAGGCGGGGAAAAGAGATTGTTTAGGCTTGCTAAAGTAAGAGGAAGGAAAGCTCGCGACTTGGACCAAGTGAAGTGCATCAAGGATGAAGAGGGTGAGGTGTTAGTGGATGACACTTCCATTAAATTAAGGTGGCAAGCTTACTT
>JAOTQR010090021.1:0-17705 GCA_025774065.1 Solanum ossicruentum
CCTACATGGTAACATCATGTAGGCATAGAGTATGCGTTAGTACATTTGAATGTACTAAGTATGTGGGATGCAATGCACCAAGAGATAGGCATCACAATCAAAATGCAAAATAATAATAATAATAATAAGCAATGAATAGCATAACAACAATATGACATATATGAATGATGCGTGAAGTATAACATGCTTACAATTCATTCAACTCATATAAAACATAATACATAAGTGTGGGAAGAAATCTCAACTACTCACCTCAAGTCCTCATATTTAGGGTACTTGCCACTTAGAGATTTGGGGACTCGCACCTAGTCCACTCGGTGCTAAGTCTAATCCCACAAAATATATATAAGATAATCATAATTCAATAACTTGAAATAAACATAGAGACATGACACAAGTAGCTCTTAACATCATTAACCTCATGTGGTGAACATAACTTCAACCATAAGAATAGATCATCATCAACATTATCCTTTCATTATCATCAAAAATCAAAGTCTCACAAGTGGTATAATCTTAGAAAAGAGGCTTAATCTATCCCTACAAAATAATTAGCATTTTCATGACTTAGTCACATCTTTAGAAAAATCATAATCATCATAGGGTCACTTGAATCATAACTCAACCAATAGATCATGAAAATCTAAAGAACCCTTAAAAAGACATTTTATCAAACATTTGGAGGATGTGTAATGTTAGTGTAAAATCATGTAATTCAAGAGTGAAATCATTCTAGAAAATCCGTTGTAAAACCATCAATCAACACCTTGCAACACCCTCAAGCAATATACATTAGAACCCCTCATCAAATCTTATATTAGATCCTAGATTTATAACTCAAAACATACTAAAATAATTATACTTTCATAAACCCAAAATCACTGTGCGATGAAAATTATAATAATCAATATTCATAAGTAAATCAACATTTAAGTCATGTAATTTAAGTAAAAAGGAAGCTTAGGCACCATGGGTCGAACGACCCAATGGTTCAACACCACATGCCTTAGCTTTGGAGAACCCTTGAAAGAGATTGGAGATGGAGACTTGAAGCTTAAATGAAATCCTTAAGATTGGTCTTGTGTTTTGGGACTTGAATTTAGGGTGAAATATAAGACTAAGTGTTTGAGAGAATATTGGAGAATCTTAAGAATGATATGAGGGTGAAATAAGGCTAAGTATATGTAATTTCAAGTATGGGAATCCTTAGGACCAAGACTTGAAGGTTTTGGACCAAAATCAAAAAAATAGGACCAAAGTAACACTTGCCCGCATCGCAGAAGTGGTGCGAATTACTAATTGGAATTTCCATTTTTGCACAAACAAGTTCTACGAAAACAAGCATAAATTCTTCATCCGAACTTGAAATGAGGTGATACCAACTGCGTTGGAAAGCTAATTGAAAGGGCATTAATTTGGTAGGTCACGGGACACCCAATGCTTTATGTACTAAGAGATATGCCCCTTTAAATTTGACCCTCTTAAATCACATTTTTGCGATTTTTTGATTTTGATACAGGTGCTCTAAAATTTGGGTTAGACCTATTTTCCACTCAATTTTGGCCCCTGAACAAGAAAACAAAGTCAGAATCTCAAAACAACAAATGGATTTTTAGATATATGAAAATTACAATTCTAGATACTTTCAAGGCACATTTTCGGGCACTTTTTGGGGTCGTTTCAGAAACCTTATTTTGCAGATGAAGATCTGGAGAGGAATAGGAACAAAAGGGCTCTTGCTTCAATTCCAATGCAGTTTGATGTTGAAATTAAAGAAATCCTAGATCACAGGGTTGTGGGAAAAGCAAGAAGAACACCAAGACAGAATTTTTAGTGCATTAGAAAGGCAAGTCGATTGCGGATGTTGGTTGGGAGAAGGCAAAAGACCTATGGCAGTTTAATGACCAAATTGATGACTATCTCAAAAAACTTTCAATGAGGGCATCTAGTTCAAGAGGTGGGGTGATCTGTTAGACCCCCAGTCTAACTAAGTGTCGTGGCACAGATGAGACACCGGCATGGCAAGGACTTCTACATTGGCCTTCGCAGGTATGTGGGCAATCAATGTAGTGTAGCTATACGGATAAGTGTTTGTAGTGCAACAATGTGTTTAAGCTACTTGAATGATGGCAAGTAAGCTTGAAGACAATGGACAAGGATGAAGACTAGGCAAATTGTGTACAAGACAACACAAGGAAAGGCAAGATAAAGTTGTGGCATCAACAAGGCAAGGCAAGGCAGCATGTAGCTTTACACGATTAAGGCTTGGCAAGTCTAGGCAAGGTGTTGGATTGAAAAGTCAAAGTTGTGGGACTTGACGATGGCAAGGCAAAGATGATTCATCTATGGGCAAAGTGCTGGAAAAGAGTTAGAAAATATTCCAAGTGTTGGAAGGCAGCAACAAAATATTCTAAGTGTTGGCATGATTTAAATTCGCCAAAGGCATAAGATATGTGTGTGGCATATGTTTACTTAGTTTGAATATAAATTTAAATGTGGCTATTAGAAAATAGTTTTTGTAAACTTAGTGGATTTCTGATGTGGCAGGTCATGTGCTAGGCACATAAGCAGTTTGTAACTACCTTAACTTGTTGTAACCGCCTTCTGCAGATTATTTATGGCATTGGATTTCATCTAAAAAATTCAAAAGAGTTTTTTGCGCCTTAGACGAATTTGTGAAGCCTTTTCCTTTTTTATTGATTATCAATAAAAGGTTGGGAAGCATTCCTGTAGATTTGGCTAACTGTTTATACATTCTGTGTTGCCTATAAATGAAATAGTCTAAGTACTTAGATAGATTGTTGTATGTATTGTGGCCTACTTACCCCCATACTAGGAAACCAAGATACAAACCCCTCGATATGGTCATACAGGCCTACTAACCCACTTACTAGGCAACCAAGGTAACAAGCCCTCGATACAGTTAATGAGCTACTAGCCCCTCAATATGGTTATACGGGCCTACTACCCCCCTACAAGGCAATCAAGGTACCAACCCCTCGATATAGTTACCCCGGGCCTACAGTCCCCCTAGCTAGGCTCGGTCAACTCACAACACTATGGAAGGTCATCATGAAATTAACATATATACAACATATTTTCATCACTATAAAGTCATATATCTCAAATGCCAAGCATCAGTCCTTCAACAACTCAAGAATCATAATCCAGACATTTTATCTAATACATCGTAGGTGTCCAATGCTAGTGTAAAACCATGCAAATAATAGTCAAATCATGCAAGAAATCTTGAAATAAACAAATTTGATCGATACTTGGTAATACCATCTTGCAAAATACATTGAAACCCCTCATCAAATCCGAAGAGAGATCATAGTTCTAAAGCTTTAAACATGCATAATCCTAATAGGTAAATCATCTCATGGTATAGACTTAAAATTGGGTAATCATATATTTTCAGCCAATCTTTCATAAAATCCCAGTATAGTATATGATCATAATCTCTAATGAATAATACCTATAAATAACACAACTTGGAAACATGTAATTTTCATATGAATGAAAGATTGGGCTTCATGGGTGAAAGGTACCCATGAATTAAACCCACATACCTTAAACCTTGAATTTCTTGAAAATGTGTTGTGAAAAACTTGAAGTTTAGAAGTGGGTCTTGGAATCCAAAGCTTGCTGTTGAGTTTTCTTGAATTTGTATTGAAGTTTCGATGGAGGCTCTTGAGAGAGTTTGAGAGTGTATTCCAATTGGGAGAAGTGAATTCGGTCTTTAGGAATAGGGTTTAGGTATTTAGGAAATGTTAAGATAGCATAGGAATCCCCAAAAGACAAATACAAATGACTAAATTTGTTGAATGAAACGGAATTTGGAAAAAACTCGGATATACCCCTGCACATACGAGTTCTATGAAAACGGGCATAACTTCTTCGTCCAAACTCTATATAAGGTGATACCAAGTGCGTTGGAAATCTAATTCAAAGAGCTTTAATTTGGTAGGTCGTGGGCCACTTAGTTCTTTGTGTGCTAACATATATACCCTTTTAAAGTTGACTATCTGATAGGTACATGTCCAAAATTTAGCCAATGAAAAATTCCTTTGAACATGACTTGATGTAGGGGACCCACAATGGTCTTAAAAGACATAAATAAGCTTGACTTAGATTTCAATGAGATCTTGAAGCTTGAATGAGTTTCTTGAGATCCGGAAGTGAGTTTGGGACACTAGAATTGGGTGAAATATTTGTCTAAGTATTTGAGAGAGTATTAGAGAATGTCTTAGGTATTTGCATGTATGGGATGACTTAGTCCAAAATGCAAAAGCCTTGAACTGAACTAATAAAACTGGACAAAAATACACCTTCTCTGTGCCCCTGGCGCGTCGCGCCAGAGTGCGCTAGCTCCTTGGAAATTGCTCACTTGGCATTTTCGGATGTTGCTACGGTTTCTCTAAAGTTCGACTTAAACCCATCTCCTACTTGTTTTGCCCCCTGAAGAAGAATATGAAGTCAAATTTTTGATATCACGTGCAGATTTTGAGATATATAGAAATTACGATTCGAGACACTTCCGAGGCACATTTTTGGCACTTTTTGGAGTTGTTTGAATATCTCCCCCTTGGAAACATTCATCCCAAAATGTCGAAGGAACAAATGTCAGAAGAGTAATCATGAAGAGATCATCCCCAACAAGGATGCACCAATACATTTAAACACCATTTTCAAAAATCTCAATATAAGTGTTAAAATTACCATGAACTTGTCAATATAAACATGAATGCATGCAAATGACATAAGGGCATAGACTTAGGACTTGAAATCATAAAAAGGACTGAATTAGTTATCATAAGCTTGAATAGAATGAAAGATGTACAGATATTGCCTTCCATGCCTGCTTTGGCTCCCCGAGTGACACTTCCAACTTCATGATTTTGTAAAATGGCCTTAACGAACACTACACCCTTATAATCAATCTTCACTCATATTCACACAACTTGTCCACCATACCTTCTCATAAGTCAAATCATCCTCCACAACATCCACAATCCTCAAATGTCCTATAATACTTGAATAGCCAACACATCTCCTCAACCTAGGAGCATGAAGAACCAGACAAACTATATCCATATCTAATGGTAACTCCCATTCGTATGCAACCTCACCAATCCTCCTCAACACTCAATAGGGACTCATAAAACGTAAAGTCAATTCCTTCTTTACGATGACAACCACACCTTTTATGAGTGAAACATTCAAATAGTCCCAATCACACAATTTAAAATGCAAGATACTTTCTCCTCTCATAGTCATTGGACTTTTGACGACTTTGGGATATTTCGTCATTTCCCTAATCAACATCACCTCCTCCATGCCCTCCATAATCAAATTCGGACCCAATAAAGCCACTTCTCCGACTTTGAAACCACCCAACCGGGAACATACAATGCTTACCATATGGAGTCTCAAAAGGACCCATAAAAATGCTAGAATGATAGCTACTATTAGTCTCATCAAGAACCTTCTTCCCCAAACCATCAATACTAGGCACACACAACTTACCTTAGTACCTAAGGGCACCATCTCCCATTTGGGAGAAAACCTCCACCTTGCTAACGGTCACCCAAGGCTTCAATTCTAACAAGGAGGAATCAAGATCTTATTTTGCTTCTACCTCATCAACCAAGGAAGATCTTTGAACTACCAACAACCACAATAGCACCATAGTCAACATCTTCCAACGTTACCTTCAACCTATCCAATAGGTGGACCTACCTAGTCATCTCCATGCTACCACCATGAATATGAACTAAGCTACCTACCAATGGACACCCCACTCAAAGCGCTAACCACAACATTAGTCTCACCGGGATGATAATGCACACTCATATCATAATCCTTAAGAAGTTCTGACCACCTCCTGTGTCTCAACCCAAGATACTTTGGGTGAATACATATTGGAGACTCTTGTGATTGGTAAACACATTAGCATGCACCCCATACAAATAACGACGTTGAGTTTTTTAAGCGAATACTGTGGCAGCCAACTCAAAGTCATAGATAGGATAATCCTTCTCATGCATCTCAAATTATCTAGAAGAATAGGCTATCACCTTACCATTTAACATCAACACACAACCCAAGCCAATCCTGGAGGCATCACAATACACAACAAACCTTACAACCCTTCGGTAGAGACAAGATAGGAGCGGACATAAACATATCATTCAAGGTTTGGAAACTCTTTTCACACTCATCGATTCACACAAATTTATCCTTCTTTTGGGTCAGCGTAGTCATAGGAGAAGTAATAGAAGAGATCTCATTCACCAAACTCCAGTAGTAACCTACTAAGCCCAAGAAACTTCTAATGTTCGATGGAGCCCAAGGTCTAGGACAATTTCTAATCATATTTGTCTCCTTAGGGTCCACCTTAATACCATCCCCCGATACCACATGATGTAGAAAGGCAACCTCTTTCAACCAAAATTCATACTTCTCATACTTAGCATACAATTCTCTTTCCCTAAGATATTCAACATTACCCCCAAATGGCTCACAAGCTCTAAATAAATCAATACTTTTTCACCAGAGACCACCACAAACACAACAGGGTAGGGAATAAAGACCCATTCATGAGACCCTTAGACATAAAAGTGCATAAGTCAAACCAAGAGACACTACCCCAAATGCAAAGTATCAAGAATGACCTTCACAATCCCATTGCTCACCTGAATCATCTCAATAGAAAATAACTTTGGTTCAAAAACCCTATCTCTCACGAGATGATAAATGTAACCCTTAGAGATCAATTGTACCTTGAGATAAGAAATGAATTTACCCCTTCA
Source organism: Solanum ossicruentum (assembly GCA_025774065.1). Lineage (NCBI taxonomy): Eukaryota > Viridiplantae > Streptophyta > Magnoliopsida > Solanales > Solanaceae > Solanum > Solanum ossicruentum. Next base: position 6,816 of record JAOTQR010090021.1, read on the forward strand.
CGACCACCTTAGAACCCCCACTCATTTATTAGGGAATTGGAATCTAACTCTACGTGCCCTACAATCAAAGGAGACACAACATATATGCAACTAATCTATCCAAAATATGGCATTAGATTCCACCATGTCAAACCAAACAAGTCCCAAGGCAAGACCTAATGCAATATATATGAACACGGATCAACACCGATGAACTTTCTAACAATAATAGACTCGGCAAAGGGGATAGACTCAAAACATTCACACAACAACTCAGGGCACACTTGATGCCCACTAGCAACAAGAAAGAATCATGAAAGAAATAGTGGCAATGGGCCCATCAACGAAAACACATCAAAGCCAAAGGAAATTTCAACATACCAGTAGCAACATCTGGGGCCTCAACCCTTTCTTGTGTCTCTTAAAGAGCATAAAATTTAGTGTTCCATGGGGCATAACCTTGATGACCTTCACCTCTACCTTTGGGCTGAACATGAGGATAACCACTATCTTTGTATCCAAATCCATCACAAACAAAGTAAGAATTAGATCTCTTAAAACATGGGCCACCACGACCATCCCCACACTTTGGCACCTAGGCTTTGCCACCCCCTCATCACCTCTTATACTCTTATTGCGTTTACAAGGACAATCCCTTTCCTTATGACCCATCTCCCCACAACTATAACAAGCATTAGTACCACCCTTCAAGCATGGGCCATGATGGCCTTTACCACATTGGGCACGTAGCATAAGGCACTACACCACCACAACCTTAGGGACTTTGGTACTTACCCCCAAAATGGGCTCTCTTGCCCTCACTACCTCTACTCTTACCATTTGAAGTCTTGGGAGCACTCACTTTTTGATTGAGTTGAGTCGTCAACTTTGTCACCACTTTGGTCATTACCCATAGAGCATTGCAAACCTCCAAATTCGATATATCTCCGTCCGAAGTAGCTTGAGACATATTCTGAAATGCAAATATAAATTAAGAATTAAGCCTTAGGGGACTTAACTCTATCACACGACATAGATCAAGAAGAAGGGACACATTTCCTAAAATGCCTCACAGCCTCCCATTCATAGTGGTGGCGCGCTTCACAACCATAAATAGACTCAAATTGATGCAGTGTGTTGGACCTTGAGGACCATTAACAATCTAGTGCTCTGATACCAATTTTGTCACCCAAACTAGGGCCTAGATGTGACACGACCATGAGGAACCCGAAGGAACCCCAAGCAAGCCTCTTAACATATCATTACACATCCTTGGTCATGAAAGCAATTAAACACAAATAAATGAGTAGAAATCAGGGCATAAGGACTAAGGGAAAAACTTCATTTCATTAAAACATCAAGATAGCCAAAGAGAGAGTCAAGCTCATAACATCCATACATATTTGTCCAACAAAACCTCTAAACATAGAACATAGTAGGGGTCAAGACAAGCAACCAAACTCACCCTTCTACTAAAAACATTGGGTAATACAAATGTACTAGATATAGTCTAAACATAAGCATGAAAGAAGATAGATATTGTCCCCGGACTTAAGGACTCACCAAAAGCTAACTTGAATAATTTGTCTAGCCACGAGGAGGAGAATCAATAGGAGCTCCAGTTCCTACATGGTAATATCATGTAGGCATGGAGTATGCATTATTGCGTTTAAAAGTACTAAGTGTATAGGATGCAATGCAACAACAGATGGGCAACATAGGCAAAATGCAATATCATCAGCAATAGATAGCATAATAACAATATGACTTGAATGAAGGATGCTTGAAGTAAAGCTTGAAGTAAACCATGCTTATATAGAAAAAAATACATATGTACCAACCCCTCAATATAGTTATATGGGCCTATCACCCCCTGTACTAGGCAACCAAGCTACAAAACCCTTGATATGGTTAACGAGTACCAACCCCTCAATATGGTTATACGGGCATACTACCCCCTGTACTAGGAAACCAAGGTACCAAACCCTTGATATGGTTAATGAGGTACAAACCCCGAAATATGGTTGTACGGGCCTACTACCCTCCGTACTAGGCAACCAAGGTACCAACCCCATGATATCGTTATTCGTTGCCACAACCCCCTAGCTAGGCTTAATCAACTCATAGAACTATGGAAGTTCATCATGAAATTAACATAGATAAAATATACTTTCATCATCATACAGTCATATACCTCATATTCCAAGCATTAGACCTTCAACAACTCAAGAATCATAATCCGGATATTTTATCAAACACTTAGTGAGTGTGCAATGCTAGTGTAAAACCATGCAATTAAAGAGTGAAATTATGCAAGAAATCTTGAAGTGAAACAGCTCACCAATACTTGGTAATACCAACTTGCAAAATTCATTGAAACCCCTCATCAAATACCAAAAGAGGTCATGGTTCTAAAGCTTAAAACATTCATAATCATAATAGGCAAATCATCTCATGGTATAGACTTAAAAATGAGTAATCATGTATTTTCAACCAAGCTTTCATAAAATCCTAATATTTTATATGATCATAACCTTTAATAAATAATACCCATAAGAAACACAATTTGGAAACATGTAATTTTCATAAAAATAGGAGATTGGGTTTCATGGGTGAAAGGTATCCATGAATGAAAGCCACATATCTTAGAACTTAAATTTCCCAAAATTGAGTTGTAAAATACTTGAAGTTTGGAAGTGAGTCTTTGAATACAAAGCTTGCTCTTGATTTTTCTTGAATTTGTATTGGGGCTTTGACGGAGGCTCTTGGGAGAGTTTGAGAGTGTATTCGAATTGGGAGGAGTTAATTTGATCTTCAAGAATAGGGTTTAGGTCTTTAGGAATAGGGTTCAGGTTCTAATATAGCATAGGAATCCCTAAAAGACCAATAGAAACGACTAAATTTATGGAATTCCATTAATGAAATGGAATTTGGCAAAAACCCATATATACCCCTGCACATACGAGTTCCACAAAAACGGGCATAACATCTTTATACGAACTCCAAATAAGGTGAAACCAAGTGCATTGAAAAGCTAATTTAAAGAGTGTTAATTTGATAGATCATGGGCGATCCAGTTCTTCATTTGCTGTGAGATATTCCACTTTAAAGTTAACCCTCCTACAGGTACTTGTGCTAAACTTAGCCAACGGAAATTTCTTTGAACGCCTGATGTAGAGGACCGACGATGGTCTTAAGTAAGATAAATAAGATTGACTTAGATTTGAATGAGTTCTTTAAGCTTGAATGAATTTCTTATGATCCAGAAGTGAGTTTGGGACACTTGAATTGTGTGAAATATTTGTTTAAGTGTTTGAGAGAGTATTGCGGCATATCTTGTATGCTATGAAAGTAAAATATGGTTAAGTACATGTATTTTCATGTTTGGGATGACTTAGGCCCAAGACCCAAAAGTCTTGCACCAAACTGATACAACTGGACAAAAATACACCTTCTCCGCGCCCTGGCACGTCGTGCCTGGGGCGTTCTAGCTCACTGGAAATTGCTTACTTGGTGTTTTTGAATCTTGATACGGTTGATCTAAAATTTGAGTTAGGCCCATTTTCCCCTGAATTTTTCCCCTAAAGAAGAATATGAAGTCAGATTTTTTATATCATGCATGGATTTTGAGATATATGAAAATTACGTTTTTGGCAATATCCGAGGCACATTTTCGGCCAATTTTTTAGGGTCATTTCAAAAAATTACCCCTGTGTCACCTGAATTCTATTGTGTTTTTGTATGTTGGGGTTGTTATCGAAAATAACATGACCTATGAAGAGGTCGTGGTGGAAATATTAGATAGGCAAGTGAAGAAGTTAAGAAAAAATGATATTCATACCTCATTCACTCTATTCAAGCCAAAGGTTATAAATTAATTCCTACCAATGATGTCAAGCCTTAAGTTTCAGGCCTTATATCATTTTTGCATGCATACATGTTCATGGCAACAAGTTTAGGTGATTTTTGATGTATATGTTTGAAACTTTTGAGAGTAATGTTTAGGTGCATGGATTGCAATCATGTTGGGCTGAAAGTTTTCTAATCACTCCTATTACGTATATTTTCTTTAGACTAGGGGATGAATTTTTCCAAGGGGGAAATAATGTAACACCTCTCACGTGCCTCGGAAAAATGTCCTATAGTGTATTTCTTGAATATCTCAAACTTTGTGCATGATTTAGCAAATCCAACTTCATATTCAATTCAAGGGACAAAAATTGTGTAGGAGAGTAGTCTTCGATTTTTAGATGACCTGAAGCAAAATATTATTTTCAGGTGATTCAGGGCTTAATCAGAAAAGTATGCGACCAGTGCGTGTCGCGTACTTGTCATCCACTAGTGCAAAAATGGCCTAAACCCATTCTTGGTGCAAAAGGAGGGAAAAACTGAACATCACAGGAAAATGTACTGCTCTTCAACCATTTTTCTAAATTTCCAGTTTTCACTTAAGAGCAATTAGGTAATAATCCAATGCCTATATGCGGGAATACCTTACTCTTCAGCTATTTTCATGCCTTATAACACTCAAAAACCCTCCCAAAAGTCCTCCTAATTCCTCATAATTCCCTCTTCTAAATCCATGATATCTCAAGAACATTCTTTCGAATTTCAAGAACCCAATTCAAGCCCAAGTGTTCCTAATGTCTTTCTTCAGTGAAGCTCCAAAATTAAGGTATGTGGGCTTCATTCATGTGGTTTTTTCAACCCATGAAGCCAATCCTTCTCTCTTTATCAAATTTCATAATTTTAAGGTTGAATACTTTATGGGTAATTCTATATGCGTTGCACACATGATTTAAGTTTAAATGTGAAACGCCCCAAAAATGTGCTTCGAAAATGCCCATAATCGTAATTTTAACATATCTCAAAAGTCATATGTGATATGAAAATTTTAACTTTATATTCTAGATCAGAGGTCAAAATTGAGTTGAAAATAAGTATAACTGGATTTTAGAGGACCCGTAGTGAAAAATAAATTTCACTAACTTATGATTTCTAGAGAGCATCCGCGCCCTAGCCGCGACGCGCTAGGGGCGTGGAGCAGTACAAAAATGGCCTGCGTGATGGGTCTGCATTGTGCCAAAGACTCGGAGTAGTGTAAGTTCTACCTTGGTTTTCCTATCTCGGCCAAGGGCATTGGGGTAATAGCTGCATGCCCACTTATGCGTACAAACACTCATACTTAGCTACTTTTCAACTATGTATCACTCAAAAACCTCTCCAAGACTTAACCAAATATCTCATACCAAATTCAAGGACTTCAAGCTTAACTTTGGAACTCAAGGATTCACTTCAAGATATATGTCTCTTCAAACTCTTCTCAAGAAAACCCAAGTTTGAGGTATCTGGTATTCATCCACTAGGTCCTTTCACCCATGGAGCCCAATCTTCCTTTTTATGAAAATTGCTTCTTTTCAAGTTTTATCATATATGAGTATCTCTTGTTATGGATTATTTATATAAATTATGTTGGGGTTCTATGAAATGTTTATTGATTATGCATGACTATCTATTTCAAGTTTATACTACGAATTTTGAGACAATGCATGTTTTGATCTACGAAACTATGATGTATTATGAAATTTGATGATCGATTTCAAGGTATCCTATATAACGGTTTTACTATATGTTGGTGAATTGATTTGCATTGAGTTTTCTCATATTATTTCACTCTTGAATTGTATGATTCTGAACAAGCTTTATACACCCATCAAGTGTTTTATAAAATGACATGACACGAATTCTCAAGTTATTGATGATCTATTACATGATTTATAAGTCAAGTGACTTCATGAAGATTGAGGGCTTCCAAGCATGTATTAAATTCATATAAAGTACCTATGACGTTGCAAGTGAATTATTGGGCTCCTATGTTTTATTATGTTCTTGGGAAATGTGAAGTCCTTTCTTGATGCTTGAATGTGATGGTTTGATGAGCTATTTTCATGACTCCTACAAAAAAAATTATATCATAAGGTTAGGACATCTCATTATATCTACTAAAAAGTCATGCCGTATGGTAGAATAAATCATGGCTACTACCAAAAAGATTATATTATAAGGTAAGGACATATTATAATACCTGCTGAAAAGGCCATACCATAAGAAACAATAAATCATAGCTGCTACCTAAAAGATTATATCGTAAGGTGAGGGCACTCTATCATAGCTACCGAAAAGGCCATTCCGTAAGGTACAATAATTCACGGCTCCTACCTAAAAGATTACATCATAAAGTAGGGGACATGTTATACTACCTATCAAAAAGACTATGTCCTAAGATGGGTGTTTTGGTAACACTCTCCGAAAAGGTTATATTTTAAGGTGAGTGGGTGGCTATTTGTCCCATCACATGCATGTTTGTGTAAGGTTCGAGTATATATATTCTATATTGAGTTTATATTCCTTGATTATGATTAAGCATCTCATTATTATGGCATATGACTCTTGTTGCATTATATTCCATAGGGACCAGAGAACCTTTTGATCATCCTCTACGTGGCTAGTATGGTAGTTTAGAGATAAGCTTGGGTGAGTCCTCAAGTTCGAGCATGCTATCTATGTTACTTTTGCTATTTTGATACTTCTTTTTGTTGAATACTTAATACTATGAGGGTGAGTCCGGAAAGTATCTTGGCCCCTACTCCATTCCATATTAGAGGTATTGTTGGATATTATGATGTATCTATGCTATGAGTTTGACTCTTATATGCTTTTGTGATTATCAAAGACTTTCCTTAGTCTCGCATTCGCTTTTATTATATCTCTTGTTGTTTTTATTGTGCTTCTATGACCAAGGATGTGTGATTGATATGCTAAGAGGCTTAGTTGAGGTCTCTTTGGGTTCCCATTCGTCGTGGCATGTCTAGGCCCTAGGCTTGGGTCGTGACAAACTTGGTATCGAAGCACTAGGTTATTAATCGTCCTCGGAATCCAATGCACCATATCAATTACAGTCTTATTCATGGTTGTGAAAGAACTCCACAACTATGACTGGGAGGCTATGAGGCGTTTTAGGAAATGTTTCACTTCTTCATGGTCTATATCATGCATTAGATGTAAGGTAAGGCTTTTTCCCCTAATGAATGTTCTTTGTTGTTCTAGATCATGCCTCTACAAAGAGGAAGACCAAGGAGGGCTCGCACACTTGAGGAAGGTCCAGCCCGCCAAGCCCCTCTAGGGGAAGGGGCCACACAAGTCGAGTTCCAGAATGCCATCACTATGTTGGCTCATGCACTGACCCACCGATTTAACCAAGGGGCCCAAGCTCCTCATACTCCCACCCCGGCTTCTAGAGTGAGGGATTTCACAAAAATGAACCCATCGGAGTTCCATAGGTCCTAGATGGATGAGGTTCCCTAAGAGTTCATAGATGAGGTGTACAAGGTACTATCTGTCATGGGGGTTAATTTAGAGGAGAATAATAAACTAGCAGCCTACCAAGTAAAAGTTGTTTCTCAAATTGGTTTGTCTAAAGAAAGATGGAGAGGGGAAATGATGATGCTATTCATTGGGAGGAGTTTAAGGTTGCCTTCCTCAATTGGTTTTTCCCGATTGAGTTGAGAGAGGCTAAAATAATAGAGGTCATGACTCTTAAGCAAGGTTCCATGAGTGTGAGGTTGTATTCCCTTAAGTTCAACAAGCTCTCTAAGTGTTATCAACAATTGGTTGCCAAACCTAGATGAAGGATGAACAAGTTTGTGTCGCGGTTGTCCGACTTGGTAAATGAAGAGTGCCATACTGCAATGCTTATAAGTGATATGGATTTATCTTGGCTTATGACCTATGTCGAGTAACTTGACGGAGAGAAGCTTAGGAAGAAGAGAAGTGGGGAGTGCAAGAGTGCTCGATTTGAGGGTGGTCGGTTTCACCAAGTGCTCCAAACAAGAGGGATGTGAAGGATAGGATGCCTAACCCAAGGCCCCAAGGAGGTGAAGATGGGGTGACCTATCCTAGATGCCCAAAATGTGGGAGGAAAATGGTGGCACATGCTAGAGGAATACGGGTAAATTCCTTGGGTATGGCGAGATAGTCCACAAAATTCTACACTATCCACATTAGAAAAACAATGGTAAAGGTAGTCATGTTGATCAAGGGGCTCATGGTGTCCAACAAGGGGGTGCTCCATGACATAATTAGTTCTACGCTCTTCAAGGGAGGCAAGTAGCAGATGAGGTGCCCAATGTTGTTATCAGTATTGATAGATCTGGGTACTGCTATTTCTTTCATTATTCTTCTTGCTGCTAATAGTCTTCATGTGTCCCAAATTGTTATGTGACCCTTTTGGTGTCTACCCCTATTGATGAGTCTATTGTTGCTAGAAATGTCTATAGAGGTTGCCCCATGTCTTTATTGCTTAAAGTCTTGTCTAGTGATTTTGTTGAACTTGTTATGGTGGATTGTTGATGTCATTCAAGGGATGGATTGCTTGCATGTCAATTATACTTCTATTGATAGTTGAACCTGTAGAGTTAGATTCCAATTCCTTAATAATGAGTTCGTACATGAGTAGAAAGTTGTAAAGTGGTAGTTAAGGGTAGATTCATTTCTTGTCTTAAGGCCCAAATTGATCTCTAAGGGTTGTATTTACCATGTCATAAGGGTTGGGGATGTTGAGTCTAAAATCCTTCCTATTGAGTCGATTCTGATAGTCAATGAGTTTCTTGATGTCCTTCCTGATATTTTGAATTTATGGTAATGTCTTTTGCTTGACCAATGCCCCAGCTATGTTTGTGGATCTCATGAATAGGCTCTTTAACCATACCTTGATATGTTTGTGGTAGTTTTTAGTAATGATGTATTGATTTATTTTCGGAGTGAAGAAGAGCTTGTGATTTATTTGAGGGTGGTATTGCAATTTTGAAGGATGAGAGGTTATTTGCTAAGTATGAAAAGTGTGAGTTTTTGGGGAACAAAGAGGTGGTTAGAGTACACTGATTGGCTAGGTTAGGAATGAGGTTGGTAAAGTGGAGGTTTTTTTCCCATGGGAGAAATGGGGTCCTTAGGTACCAAGGTAGGTTAAGTATGCTTTGTTGATGATTGGGTTAGTTGAAAGTCTCACCTATAAAGGGTGTGGTCCAGTCTAGCAAGGAAGGTAAATTGAACCCAAGGCTTTTGCGTCCTTATAGAATTTTGAGGAGGGTTGGTAAGGTCACATATGAATTGGAGGTTGCCTACGAAGATGAATATGGTTCATCTGGTCTTCCATGTATTGATGTTGGGAAAGTGTGTGGGGGTCCCTAAGTGCTCTAGTGCCCTTAGAGGTTGTGGGTGATGTGGAGACAGACTAGGCCTATGAGAAGGTCTCCGTGGAGATTTTGGATAGACGAATGTAAAAGATTGAGGAAAAAGACGTAACATCCGTCAAGGTTCTTTAGAGAAATCGTTAAGCCAATAGCATAATTCGGGAAGCCGAAGCAGACATTAAGAAGCAAAATCCGTACCTCTTTCATTCTATTCAAGCTTAATAAAGCAAACAACGTCCTTTCTCTGATTTCAAGTCTTATGTTTCGGCCCTTATGTCATTTTGCATGCATTCATGTTCATGGTAACAAGTTTATGGTGATTTTTGACACTCATCTTGAGACTTTTGTTTTTGGAAATGATGTTTGAATGAATTGTTGAATTCATGCCGGGCTGAAATCTTCATGATTACTTATCTTATGCATGTTACTTTGACATTCAAGGACGAATGTTCCCAAGGGGGAGATAATGAAACGCCCAAAAAAATGTGCTTCAAAAATGCCCATAATCATATTTCTATATATCTCAAAATCCATAGGTGATATCGTAAATTCAACTTCATATTCTAGCTCAGGGGAAAAATTGAGCGGGACATGGGTACAAGCTAGATTTTAGAGGACCTATAGAAAAATATAAATTTGCTAATTTATGATTTCCAGAGAGCATCCGCACCCTAGCTGCGATGCGCCAGGGGTGCGGAGCAGTACAAAAATGGCCTGTGCGATGGGTCCGCGTCACGCCCTGGATGTAGACCAATGTAAGTTTTTCCTTGGTTTTTCTATCTCAGCCAAGGGAATTAGGGTCATATTCCCATGACCACTTATGCGTAAAAACAACCATACTTAGCCATTTTTCAACTATATATCACTCAAAACCCTCACAAGATCCTCTCCAAGACATATCCAAATATCTCATACCCAATTCAAGGACTTCAAGCTTAACTTTGAAAATCAAGGATTCACTTCAAGCTCTAAGTCTCTTCAAGTTCATCTCAAGAAAATCCAAGTTTGAGGTATGTGGGCTTCATCTATTGGGTCCTTTCATCCATGGAGACCAATCTTCCTTTTTATGAAAATTTCATATTTTCAAGTTATATCATCTATGGGTATCTGTTATTATGGATTATGAATATAAATTATTTTGGGGTTTTATGAAATGTTGATTGATTATGCATGACTATCTATTTCAATCTTATACTATGAATTGGTTTTACCTATTGAGACAATGCATGTTTTGAGCTATGAAACTATAATCTATTATGAGATTTGATGGTGAATTTCAAGGTACCCTACATGTGGATTTTACTATATGTTGATGAGTTAATTTGCATTGAGTTTTCTAATATTATTTCACTCTTGAATTGGATGATTTTGAATAAGCATTATAAGCCCAACAAGTGTTTTATAAAATGACATGATAAGAATTATCAAGTTACTAGTGATCTATTACATGATTTACAAGTCAAGTGAGTTCATGATTATTGAGGGCTTCCAAGCATGTATTAAATTCATGTAAAGTACCTATGACATTGCAAGTGAATTACTGGGCTCCTATATTTTGTTATGTTCTTGGGAAATGTGAAATCCTTTCTTAATACTTGAATATGATGGTTTGATGAGCAATTTTGTGACTCCTACCAAAAAGATTATATCATAAGGTAAGGAC